>JAVQJV010091517.1:0-21594 GCA_036024995.1 Gadopsis bispinosus | reverse complement strand
TAAACACATTAATAAGCCACACCATTGCAATTATTAATGATGCATGAAGCTTTGGATATGCTGTAGACAGGGCAGGAGCGTTGGGACGTATTGCCTAACACATTATTGGTTGGCCGTGGTCTTTTCACAAGATTTGTTGACAATAAGAAACACACAGAATGATAACAGCCTTATCCTTTAAGTAAAGACACATCTCAGTACAAGAGTCTGCAGTACAAGAGTACATATCTGCTGGTGATATGTACAGGTTTTGTACAAACTGTGATGAGAGCCAGGGTAAATGTTTTCACAGCAGCTGCAATATCAAAATGACTTTATGAAGCGAAGGATTGTCTGTAAATACAGTATCTCTCTCTCTCTCTCTCTCTCTGTCTTGCCCTTTACTCCATTTGTGCTCATACCACTTTATTTTTTCCCCTCAGATAATAAGCGATGCCTCCAGTTCAACCGTGTCTGTGATGCGGTGTTTCTTCCCTTCTCTCTCCTCTGCACTCATAAAAGAGGAAGCCGGGGAACATCTTTAAATGCCTCTCTGTCTCTTTGCTGCTCTTTCTCTTCCCTTTTCCCCTCTGATTATAGGGTGGGAGAACATCTTCAAATCAGAGTCCCCCTTTCTTCTTTCCTCTTTCTGACAGAATGACAAAGCTAATCTCCTTATCCATTCCTTTGACAGCCTTTAAGAGAACCCTCCCTCCTGCCCTACTTCCCCTATCCCTCCATCTCTCCTCTACTGTCGAGTGGATGTGTGAGAAAAGAACAGTTGGCTAATACATTTTGGCATTTTACCGACAGTGTTACTAGATCCTCCTTCTCTCCCTTCTTCCTTCCTCTTCTATCTAGTTTTCCTCCCCCCATCATCCCATCTCTCTCTTTTAATGCCTTTTTTTTCTTTTTTGTAACATTACAAAAAAAAGAAAGAAAACATTTAAGCTGTGTCCCAACTAACAGTTCATGATTTATCTTCAGCTGTTTTTGTGTGTTACAGCGTGTACGTTTGTGTAAGTGAAATTGTGCGTCTCACCAGCAGTGAGTAGTAGACTTTGAATCCTGGCTTTGCAACAAAGTAGTCGTCAGACTTGAAGGTGACCCTGAGAGTGCTGGTTCTGGAGTTGAGACTAGGTGGTGCCTTCTGCCCACACCAGCGACCCCAAATTATGGTGCTGGTCTGTGATTGGTCCTCCACTTCAACAAAGTCATACCTGGACCGAGAGAGAAAGATGGAGACGTAGATGAATGGAAGGGAAGATACAAATTGTTAAGAAGAGAGAAAAGGTGAGACTTGTCTGTCCACACAAATGCAAGAAAGAAAATGTAGGAAAAACAGTGACAAACTTATTTTTGGATTTTCTAATAACAACAATGTACTCATTGCGTTACTGCAACTGCTGACATTGGCAAATTCATTGGCTTAGCCAAAAAATGAGAAAACAAACTCAAACAGTAAAATTATGACCCAAACTGTCAGCTGTAAACCTTTCCTGTTCAATGAAGCGTCATTACCCTAATCTTTGGTGTGGTTTCTTTCAGTTGTATATCTAAATTAAGGCAAGAGTGTGACATTTTGTGAAATATGTTAATTCACTTTCTTGTGGGTTGCAAGAGTTTAATGAGAAGATCAATACCACTCTAATGTCCACACCCTAAAAATGAAGCTGGTCAACTTAGTTTAGCATAAAGACTAGAAGCAGAGGGGAACAGCTAGCTTTCATCACAGTTTGGTTTTGGTATGGAATAAACAAACAAGATATAACGTGTTAATTAGTGAGCTTAAGGGGTGCTGATAGGATTTTATTATCTTTGGACAGAGCCTGACTAGCTGTTTCTGGCCGTTTCCAGTTTGAATGCTAAGCTAAGCTAACAGGCCTTTGGCTCCAGCTTCAAACAGAACAGAGTGGTCACGATCTTCTCATTAAACTCTTGGATAAAAAGAAAGCCAATAAGCCTATTTCTTAAAAATGTTGTATACTGTAAGGTGGTTTAGATAATCTGGCTATATTGTTGTTCCATTTACAACCTCTCTGATTGTCTGACTTGTAGTTTTTGCTCCGTCCGACTTAGCTATTAGCTATCGCTGTGTTTCCACATCTCAGTGACTACTTTTGTGAATATAGTGTTACCATAACTAATACAAACGATGGTCTGCACAACAAAAATAAGACTAATTTCCCTGTAATGACATTGTACCTCCTTCTGACACAGTTTAGCTTAATCTTAGGGTCTAAAGATACTTAAGTACTTCTAAAGCACATGACAACAGATATTGTGCAGGAAAAACTAACATAGATAAAGTTCCACCAATTATTGCCCCAGTCAATTAGCAAGTCCACCAATCAGATACAGACATAGTCAAAGTGACAAACAAGATTTGAAAAGCCGGGCAAAGCTACTTTCTCCCTATTCCTCCTCCTTCTCCCCCCGCTGCTCTCATTGTCTTTTCAGCAAAGTGCTTACAAAGATGGCTGGGTTGCTTATGGGGATTAAAAAGTCTATTTTTTCTGCTCAACCCTCAAGGACAAACTCCTTATACTTCTTGCCAAGAAAGTTAACTTACAAATATCCATCTCTCTCACAGTGAATCCACCCCTACACCTTTTTTATATTCTTTTCTCTCGCACCCTTTCAATCAGTTTATTGTTGGTGTAATAATGTGCATACATTAACAAATCATTTTCACATATTTTACTGTTGCTGTTGTACTTCCTTTAACTTGAGATTTTTCCTCTCCTCTTTGTCATTCCAAACTGTCCTCTCCGACATTTCTTCTCACACTCTTCTTAAATCACTCTTACTTTCATCTGACTTTTTGCCCTTTACAGTCAATTTGTAATTCATCCAAGCCTGCCATCCTTCTTCCCTCCATTCAGGCATTGTCCATCTCTACTTTTGTTGGTTTTTCTACAGGTATTTTGTCACCTTGCTGACTTCTTTCTATCTTTTGCTCTAGTCCTCTTTTCTGACTCTCATCACTCCCCTCTCCGTCAGCTTTTTTCTATCTTTCTGAATCTTGTGTTTTACCTGCACACTCCATTCTCTGCCTCCTCCAGGCCGAAGTGTCCGTCAAAATCCAGGTGTATGTGGCTCCCTGGTGGTGCCAGCAGTTTCCATGACAACAGCAGATTGCGGGGGTAAGCGTTGGGGTAGCGTGGGCTGAGGATGACTCCACCCACTGGCGTTACTGTGACGTTTTCCTCTTTGCGGTACAAGTCTGTGGTGGGGCGATTGCTGTCTGTTAGTGGTTACAACTAATAGGTTGGTTAGTCCAGTTGTAGATATACACAAGCAAAGCTGGTTGTCCACAGAGACACGCACACAAAATGCAAATATACATGCAAAAACCTTTATGGATAGACACATAGAAAAGTGAAAGACAGAAGCACAAACACACACCAACAATACAAAAAGGAATGTGACTTTTCAGTCTAACGGTGACATGACTTCAGCAAACACAGGTGCTTTAAATCCGGCACTTATAAAGCTTTCAGTCAAATCTGTAGACATGTCTTAGTGGGATAGTTCAACATTTTTGGAAATATGCTGATCCATTTTTCCTGCCAGTTATTAAATTAGAGGATAATACCACTCTGTCTCTTCTATATGAATTGACAGATGTGCAGCCAGTCAGTGTAGCTTGGAGGTTGGAAGGTGCTCTGGATCAAGGTAAAAAAAAATATAATTCACCTATAAAACTGCAGTTTGTTGTTTTTACACTTAGCCTTTTGTACGGATTCAACAAATATTTATTGTGTTTAGAGCTATAAAGGTGCTGGTAGGCATCTTTTTTTAAACTTCAGACGGAGCCAAGCCAACTGTTTCCCCGTTTCCAGTCTTTTTGCTAAGCTAAGCTAATCGGCTGCTGGTGGTAGCGTCATATTTGAAGCTTCTCTTTAGATCTTGGCAAGAAGGTGAATAAGTGCTGAACTATTCCTTTAGCCATGTCCTGTCTAGCATAATTTGAAGAGATTGTAAAGTGAAAAGAAGACATCTGAGGTACAAGTTCTATAGTTAAAAGTTATATTTATGGAGGTGAGCGTATGATTTTATGGATTAATGTATATGTTTGTGTGTCTGTCCTTGTTTCAAAGTGTTAGTCTGACCTTTTCACACCCATTAGATTTTGATATTTCTTTTGGGAAATGGGAAATTTAGCCTGACGATGGTTCTAGAGAAAAGGTCAAGGTGTCAACAAATATATTTAGATTCATTCTCTGACAGTCATGAATATCATCAGCAAATGTCAGAGGAAAACTGGCCATGGACCAACATGTTAGTCAAAGGGAAAGTAGAGATTCACCAAAACCATTAGGAATAATTCTCTGGTGACCAAGAATCACACAAAATCACAAGAACAATGGATAAATAAACAGACATCGCTACTGTCGGCCTGAGCTAAAAGCTGTTGCAGTAAAATATATACTTGTCAACACAGGGAGTAAAGGGTGCATGGTTCTGTACATAGGATTACTGTGACACGCAAAACATGTTGAGTTTTTGTTTAAGTATGCTTAGAAGTGTGTGTAAAATAACAGTGTCTGTCTTTACAGAGAAGGTCTTTACACTGCTGCGCCAAAACAACATAGATTCTGCGTCTACACAGGCTCTCTGCTCGTTCTACTTTACTAGCTCACCGCAAACACACACACACACACACACACACAAACACACTATTTAAAATCTGATAACATCTATCTACTGTAACAACTTACCTACATTTATACGGTATATCTGCAAAAAAATAAGGATATTTTAACTTATCTCTCATGGGCTCTGCTTATTGGCTTTATTGACAACTTCCATAAATTAAAGTTGTGTGTGTGTTTAAAGTATAATAATTACTCATCAGTAGTAATAAACATCATAATCTCACCCACTGCTTGTCTATTTCTGATTAATCAACTCAATCATTCTTCTAATTTTGATATTGCACAACAAAACTCATTCATTGTCCACGTCATGTTATTGCTGACTTGAAAATTTGAAAAAGAAAATTCCTTACACCCACACACACACACTCTAAGGTCAAGCTATGTGCTGAAGTAGGCTGACAGGGCTGTATTTTTTGAGGGGTGTGTGGTTTTTGCGAGAGAGAGCGAGCTGAATGCACAATCGAGGCACCACAGCCTGCACCCCTGGGAGATGATGATGAAGCTTTGGCCTTCTCCTCCACCTCTTCACTGCAAACCTCCCCCAATTCCTCTTCCTGTCCTATCCCACCTCTCCCTCTCCCCTTCTCTTGTTGCGTTGTGTGCTCTTCATTGCTTCAGTCAGTAATTCTGTCTCATCGGCCATTCTGCGTTCTTCAGGAGTCACAACCTCTGCCAATTTTGGCCTCACCAATTAACACAGTACCTGTGTGTGTGTGTGTGTGAGAGAATGTGTATACATTTTGTTATGAGCATTTATGCTTGTGTGAATGTGTGTGAGCGTGCGTGGTTGGGTGTGTGTTGGCGCAGGGTTTGTTTGTAATGCAACTCTGCTGATCAGAAGCCTGACTGTGTAGGTCCATTGAGTCATAAAAGTGCTTATGTCTCAGGAACTTTCATCCACTAAGGTCAGTAGGGAACAGAGCCCTCTCTGTGTGTGTGCGTATCACTATTTGCATATGTTTGGGAAATTTGTGTTTATGCGTGTGTGACAATAATCACTTCTCTGTAGCCGGAGTCATTTCATAGTGAACATCATTTGTCTCAAGCCAACATTACGTGTGTGTGTTCCCCACTGACATTTGAGCACATAAAGGAAAATGCAGTGTGTTGCAAGTGTTTGTATTCATCTGTCTCATTGAGCAGATGCACTTTCATTCTAAGTTACATAGATAGCTCTTGTGTTACTAATACTGACTTCCACACATGGACCTAGCATAACCGCCTAGATTTTATAACTGAAATCACATCATAGTTTCTACTTTATATATTTTGAATATTTGAACTATAGTACAGCTATGCAACTGTACCCGAGTTTTACTATGGGTGCATGATGCTTTGGTGGGTAGCATGGAGCTATAGGTTGCGATGTGCTTGGCACCCCATCAACAACTACAAGCAGTGTTCCCTGGCAGTGTTGTTACTGCATTAGTGGCCTCTGCTGATTGGTCTTGGGTCCCTGTAAACAAGTGTGACTAGTGATTAACATGTATATCGGAGGAGACATGACTGTTCAGTGTATGTATGAATGCGCGCACACTGTAACGTGCATTAATTCATGCCAATCGTGCTCACAGGTGTCTGTGAGAGAGAGAGAGTTTGAGACACACAGCATTGAGAAGAATGAAGACACTAAAATTACAAAATATGTATGCTAATGCAGCACACAGCTCTTTTGGATTGACCTATAAATCATGCAGTGATGTCAATGAAACCACTGCAAATTCATATAAATGGTTCAATGATAAGAACAGAGCTTTCTGTTTAAGATCCAGTCCAGAAAATCTGACAGTGCTGGACAGCAACATTTTGTCTGCCTTTTTGTTTTTTGCAAAAGAGTGTTAAGGATATGATTTTGGGTAAAAAGACTCATATGGAATCAGGGTTGGGTTTTTTTCCATTTAGATCTGCAATACACCACATTGGACTTGATGAAATGAAACATGCCAACTTTTAGCCTTAATAATGTTGGAGGGTTTTCACAGTTTTTATTGGATGAATAGCTCAATAGAGAGAAGGTCAGGATGGATGAGTGGGTCAAATACCAGACTTTCAACTGGCAGACTGCTGTTTGAGTCCTGTGTGAAACTTGACTTGTTTTGACCCAAATCTAACCAAGTACTTCGGGTGCCTAAACCTAATCAAAATGCGACTGTTTCACAACATTAACCACACTTTAGTTACACTAATGTTTAGGCACCAAAACTACTTGGTTAGGTTTAGGAAAAGATCATGGTTTGGGTTAAAATAATAAGTCAATGTTGCAACTACAGTACATACTTTTGGTGCCTAAACCTAACCACACTGTTGCAATCCACAACATTAACCAAATGTTAGAAATCCTTTGAGGCAAACTTCTCCCATGTGCAGGATGCACAGATATTATTTACATAGTGTGCAATTTCTAAGACAACGCAGCAGAAAAAATTGTCCTTAACATACAGGCAGGTCAACCATGATTATGGCTAAATAGAGGAATGTACCTAATTGGTCATGTCTGTCACTTCCATCCACCTGAGCCTGTGTTTCATGCCTGAAGGGAAAATGCCCCTTAAACAAGCAAGCAGTGAAGATGCACTACAGGCGTGGCAATACCATGTGTTTGCAAATGTCTGTGGCTCATAGACTTCAGATAATCACTGACTGTAAAGAATTGCAAAATATTAAATATAGTGACTTTATTAACATGTATTTTAATGTGTCCCATTTATTTTTCACTCCCTTAAATTTGTGGACTTTGTATAAAAAGGCCGAATGCTACACGTGTTTATTTGAGGTGGATGTAAACACCCTCAAGTCAGCAAAGTCAGCACTTCAACCTCATAGTCCAATTTGCTGGTGTACAGGGCCAATACAAAAACATTGTCACTGTCCAAACTTTATCATCACAGGATGTGCATGGGATGAATGAAACACATAAAATTACAAGAGGCTGTTATTACTGGGCTTAACCATGCATGTTCTCCCTGTAAATCACCACCGAATGCGGTACCAAATAAAGTTTCAGTTTAATTTGTCCCTCTCACTTGCTCACTCTCTTCTCCAGTCAGTCTCCTTGTCAGTTACACTCAAAATGCTATTAATGTTAAATGAAACTGCTATTGTTTATCCAAATCTGCTCTGTAAGCAGTAACTATCACTGCTGCTCTGATGCCTGATGTTCTGGCATCTGGTTTGTGTCTCTAAGAATGGGAAATTACAAAAGGCCAAAAAAAAAACTAAACACTTTTAGTTCTCACTGCATCAAGCTGTAGCTGTTTTTTCTCTTTTGCATATATTACTTTAGGCACTTTTCGAGGCTAATTTGATCTTTCATTATGTATTTCTTAGGTATTTTATTAAATAGTTGCAGCTATAACAGTATTTCTTTAGATAAAAATAAAACTCATATGAGCTACTTACATGTGCCTTTCAATACAAAATCTTGCTGTAGGTGGGAATGATTAAAATTTTTATATGACTGGGATGGCACAGCTGCTTGAGCGTGTAGTAATTGTGAGAAATCATAAAGAAGCGTAGCGGTGGATTGAATAAACAGTCCCAGATATCTCTTATCTTGGATAATTGCCACTGTTTCCAAATGTACTGCAGCTTTTAGTCTTCATGGTCGGTCAGCCTTTGCTATGGCTGTTTTGTTGGCACGTTTTTACAAGCCAGTGCAACATAAGATCATAGCACATAAGACTATCTAATGCTTCTTGACAAATCCAAAGTAACGAGAGGATCAGTCTCATTAAATCGTGTGTTTAACAGGACCTGTGCTCTAAACCAGTCGCATAACGCTTATCTCCTCTGAATTTGACAGAAAGTTCTGCAATCTCAGAAAATGAGATGATGTCAAAGGTGCAGCGTGTCTGACTCACAGCCCTAGATTTAAACACACACACATGCAAAGTCTGACACTGGCAATTAAGCTTTCAGACTCCTGATCTGACACTCAAATAACCGTGACAATGATGCTACGTGACTGTGTGATGCGAACGTGCGTGATTATGTGTGTGCGTGGGATCTATTAAAGTACGTTTGCGGTTGTGTCAGGTTCCAAGAAAAAGTTCTTGATTGTATATGTGTATCTGCATGGATGCATGTCTGCCAAGATGTATGTGGGTAAATTCTCACTAATTAAACTTGGCTCTCCCACCTCCAGTGCCAGGGTGTGATGTTCTTCATGCCTCTGAGATCTATTTCTGATCCAAGTGCCAATCACACTCTGATCACCCAGCAACCAGTGCGCATCGAGACCAAAATACAGCACTGTGGGGAAAACTACTGAAGTCACAAGAAAAGAACTGTTGATGAAGACGAGATATTAAACTTCTTATTTCTCTCTTGATTAAAATTGATCTTGGCAAAGTCACGGGTGTGCATGCACTCCTTTTCAATTCAAGTCTCTATTCTATGCAAACCAAACTCTATTTTTCCTGAGTGACAGTAAGAATATTATACATTCTCACTCAGAGACGCACTCCCATAAGACATTACCTATAACAAGGCAACCCCATTTCCTACATCTGCCACCCCCTGTCTAACATATCCTGTCTGACTTTCATCTTCTCAAAATGAATTCTCAGAAGCCCCAACACTATCTAACAGGACACACATAATACATTCACTTTCAAATGTGAAAAACTCCCCAGAGAAATGTGATGTTGCTGTTCTCGGTCTTGGTTGGCATTTTGCCATTTCTATCTTAAAAATAGGCATTTTAAACTGTTATGGACTGGGATATGATGTGCTTTTGAGATTATTTTAAAACTAAACTTGCCTTGCCTCACTGTTAAAGGAATAGTTTGAGTTTTTGGGAAATGCGCTTATTTGCTTTCTGCTGGAGAGTTAGATGAGAAGATAGATACCACTCTTACATCTGTCTGTTCAGTCAGGAATACTACCAGCTGCTTAGCTTAGCACAATGACTAGAAACAGGGGGAAACGGCTAGCTTGGCTAAAAAAAATCCCAATTAACAAGCCACAGTTATGTGCCGGACTATTTCTTACCTGAGAGCAGTAACTGCCTGGAGCCTCCGCTGGTTGCCTGGCAACTGAAAGCAAATAAGTGTATTTGCCAAAATTTCTAACTGTTTATTAAATTGTAAAGGGGAAAAAATAACGTACCCAGTACACAGAGTGCATGCACATTTCAATGGCATGACTAGACACCTGTCATTCTGTTTGAATGACAGGTGTCTGAAAAGTCACATGACATGTCAAGCAACAAGATTATTTAACAAAGAAGTTGGAATGCTACATAGTTGTGTGCAGCATTGGAAAACTTTGGCCTCAACCACGGGGTCTTGTAAATACCGGCTGAATTTTAGCGAGGATGTTACAACACTATTTCCCTCTATTATCATTATTCTTATTATTATTCTTATTAATATTATCACCATTATTATTACAGACCCATTTGCTGTCATGCCCAGTTATCTGCTGAATCGTTTATTCATCTGTGTGAAACAGAGTGTAAAACATTGGCCATTAGCAGCAAAACTGCTGGTAAACACTGTGACCACGTGTGTCCTTGTGTGTATGTTTAAGTGTAAATATGTGTGTCTGTGTGTTTGTCATTGGCTGTTGTTGTGTGTACAGTGGGTTTGTATGTGCACATCTGATCGTCACTATATAATTGGCTGTGTTTGTGTGTGTGTGTGTTCGTGTGCATGTATGTATGTATTGGACGTTGATGCGTGGAGATGTGCTTGCACCCTCAGAGTATTTCCACCCAGGAGAAATATCCAAAGCCTTTTCCATCTGTCTAAATGTTAGCATAAGGCCTGTGCATGTGTGTGTGTGTGTGTGTGTGTGCATCACCGTGCTGCTTTTCAAAGCCTGTGCTGGCTCCACTGTCCACTCTCTCATGACAAATCAGCTTTTAATATTCTCCCTTGTTTCTCAGTCACACCCACACAAGCATAGAGCCATGAAAAGGACACCCACACACACACACACACACACACACACACACACACACACACACACACACACATAGCCCCTGGAGGTGAACACTGCATGCCGAGGGTGTCAGCTTTGGTCAGCATCGGCTCTTGCCATGCATTTCTCCTTCTTTCTCTCTCTCTCACTCTCTCTCTCTCTCTCTCCTTCACTTCCTCTGTTCCCTCCATCCTGCACCATCTTCTCCACCTCTGTTTCCCTCTCTTTTTGACCATGGCAGAAACCCTGACGCTCAAATTTTGTTTTTCTTTTTGGTTTTATGCAAATGAGCATACATTTTAAAATATTTCAGGCCTCAGGGACTGAGGTTTGACTCGTCCCCGAGACCTGAAACATTCATAAATTGAAAATGGTCAAAAAACATAGTGCCTCACTACTGTCTCTCTCTTCCTCTGTCTGATATTTTACTAATTTCTTCCAGATTATGATTTTGGTGCAGCCCCACCTTTGCTGCTAAAACCAATTAACTTCCACCGCTTTCTTTGATGCAAAAAGACTGCATGTTTTTTTCAAGTCAGTATAAAAGTGTGGGGAGCTGGGATGCTGAAGCGCAGCGGTGGCATGGAGAGGAATATAGACAGGAGGGGACTTTTCAATTATTCTCTAGTCTAACCAACAAAATGATCAAGAAGGACATGTTTAAAGAATGTGGGAGTGTCCAGTGCATTCAGCCATATAGGTAGAGTCTGAGAGTTCTGAGTCTATCTGCGAGTTACATACGTCCCGAGGCAGCAGGGTTTACATGTTCATGAATTATACAGGACAGCAGGGCCATATATAATTATAGAAAAGACACTACATACATTATGTCCCAGCTGGACACAGAAGAGCTGTTGCGTTAGCTTGATGGCCACATAGTTGTGGTCAGAGAAGTGTCACAGGATATAACGCCACAATTTAGATTTTTCTTTGACTGTTTGTATTTAGAACTTTTTCTATCCACTTCCAATTATCTATCTTGTCTAACTGTGTAATATATCAAGGTTTGGCTCAAAACATCTGCTTAGAAATATCACAGTTGCCTGGCAACATTGTCATATAGGGTTTTTCTATTTTATAGCTTTTAGAAAATATTGGTGCTGCCGTGACAAGACTGTATATATGTTGATGACGCTGAAATCCTCCACAAACACCTTCAAGCACACACACATTTGACCTTCCACACGCAAACATCTCACAGGCAAATAAAACCAAGTGTACATTATATACATGCAATGTACACACACTTGCTCAGGTCTGTAAACCTTAAGAACATTATTAGGTACCCATCCACCTCCCATTTCTCACATTCTCTCTCTTTCTCTGCTTTTGGATCTCTGTCCTTCACTCCTCATCTTGCAGACACTGACTGCGGACACGGGGAGGTATACACCCTCTGTGTGTATGTGTGTTTGTGTGTGTGTGTTTGGATGTTTTCAGTGTGAGCGTCAGAATGTCAGAGGGTGTGTGTGTGTTTGTGTGTGTGTGCTCTACGTGGGTGTTTGGATGAGCACATATCTCCGTTTAAGGGTTTTAAAGATTTTGCGTGAGTGCATTTGTGTGTGTGAGAAAGTGTGTATGTTCCTTTGAAGCCGACACAAAGGCATGTCCTGTGACACGGACAGAGGAGGTTAGACAAACAGCCACAGACGTTTACTGAGCTCACTCAGTCTCATCAGAAAGACTACACACAACTCAGAGAAGACAAGTAAGAGGTGGAGAGAGAGGACAGACAGTCAAAAAAATACAGAGACGAACAAAATGAAGGTGAAGAAAGGTTGAGAATGGAGAATGAGGCAGATCAGAGATGAAGCACAGCAGGATGGATGCGAGAGAAACAAAGGGAGACAGTGACTGAGTGAGGTAGAGAAAGACAGAAGAGAGTGAAAGGAAAACGGAGAGAAAATGAATGTAAAGACAGAACAGATAAAGAAAGAGGGAGTATCGGCAGTGGAAAGATAAAGAGGGAAGCATTGCCGCAGCTACTATACTGTGAAAAGGACACGTAATGTCCAGAAAGCCCGAACACATGAATCACTGTACAGGCTTCACCAGAGTGCATGTCTGAGTTGCACTCATAAGTAAGAAACGACAATAACTGCTTTCTGCGCATCTGTGAAAGTATGTGCATGTTTTTCTAAGTGTGCCACTTGCTTTGTTTTGACATGCGCCAATTTGTGCAAATTCATCATTATTTCGCTTTTGAAGAGGCATGAGCTGCACTCTGCCAGCTAGGGCGGAAAATCTGTTTGGAAAGTTGAAAAGATAAGGTCCATTCCTAAACCTTTTCAGCACATGGATATTTAACTGTGAATATTTACTCAAGCATGTGTCAAGGATGTTATGTGTTGTAAACAACCTGAGAATAGGTGAAATGCTATTATCCAGCATAAGACATTTTTATTTTTGCTGGACCTCAGCTCTTATATGCCCCTTTCACTCTGCACACACAAACTTTTTTCACACTTTTCTAAACTGCAAATTGAAGGACCATGCCAGGGATTTGCACATTTAAGCAACAAATCAGTTCAACCTCACATTACTGGCATGTTTGCCAAAGCATACGTTTTGTTTTTAACTGTGACAATCTCCTACATTTGTTATGTGTTGGATTGTGGGACAGTAGTGTTTATCCACACCCGAATGTCTAACAAATTTAGTATGCATCCTAACATCTTTGTCAGTGTGAACACTCTACATCCTCGAAAGCCACGTTGAAATTTGTGTGAATGGAAATGGGACACAGCTTTAGCCCTGTCTCTACAAGCTAATCTCTGCATCGCACTAAGCTAACATCTCCACATTGTCCTTGCCTTGTGCCAGTCCAGTTAGCGTGCTCCCGTCCTCTGCGGTGATGTGCTCCTGTTTAACACCTTGGCTGAGCTTGCTGAATAATGCAGGAGGGGAACCAACACTCGCTGAGTCAGCAAAGGGGACAGGTCAGTGGAGACACTGTGGCTGAGTGGCTCTTGCAGCCGTAACACACATATGCAGAGGCATAGGTGCTTGGACACCAATAAATACATATTCATGGACACATGACCACGCAGCGAGAGAGAGAGAGAGAGAGAGAGAGAGAGAGAGAAGCTGGGGCACATAAGGTGGTAAAAAGCCTATCTGCAAAAATGGCATTGAGCACTTAGGGCAAGAGATGGGGTGAAATGCATCTTTAATGCAGATTAAAGAATGTTTCATAGTCAACACATTTGCCTTTATAACCACATGTGTAATAGAGCCTAAATGATGTCAGTCACTTGCATTTGTCGACTTTATTAAACATTAATGGTAGCAATACTGTTGTTTTTAGAACTGTGTCAAGTGCAAGTTTTTTAAAATTAATTTAAATATATATAAGTCAATTTTTATAGTTTATCCTTTACATAAGGTCTTGTTACATGTTTTTGTCCAAGTGTTAACATCTATACTGGTCACATAAGCAGACATATGCATAAAAACAATGCAATAAAACAATGCAGCTGCACAGCAACATATAAATACTCATTGACAGAGATATACACACTTTGCTTTAGAGCTTGCAAGGCCGTGCACATGCCTACTACATGCACGCATGCTGTGTCATGCACATTCACGGCTACAGTGTTGCACAGACAGAAGGATGGAGGATGAGTCAAAGAACAAATCTCACTAAATGAGGAGGATGAATTTCCTAGAAAAAAAAATGAAAAGAGAAGGGGACGAGAGAGAGAGAGAGACGTGGAGCATGACAGGAAGACGTGGAGAGAAGAAAGGAGGAGGAAGAGAGAGGAAATGTGTGACAGAAACCCATGGCTGCAAGAAGGGTGAAAGCAAGAGATGAGAAGGCAGGTGGGTGTGGGGAAGTCAGCTCAGGTTGTAACGACAGATTGTGAGGAGGGTTTGAGGGAGAGAAGCAAGGGATGAGGGATGAGAGAGGCCTGTCCCTGTGTAACCTCCTACACTGTGAGGGAGTATATTTACCAACACTTCATCAGCAATATCCTCCCTGTGTGTGTGTGTGTGTGTGTCTGTACAGTACAATTTCTGTTTTGTATAGCCCGGGCTTAAATTTTGGACTAAGGGCTGGGCCGTTATACTTGTCACGTATCAAGAAATGCCAGGAGATTCATCAGATATTTCTAACATCTGTCATTCAAACTGGCAAATGTCAAGACTTCCAGCTTAGACACAATAACACCACATGCATTTTATGGATTCTTGAGCTACCTCTACAGTGTGTGTGTGTGTGTGTGTGTGTGTGTATGCGTGCATGTGTGTGTGTATTTAAGTGTGTCTGTTTCCACATTAAGGGCTAATGTGATAACGTGTGTTTGTGCTTGTGAGAGAGTATGAAAGTAAAATTTGTGTGTGTGTGTGTGTTTCTAAGGCTTGTTAGAGTAGCAGTTGGCTCCTGCTGACAGCTACTGCAGTCTGAACAGCAGGGCTGACGAGGACAATCAATTAGCCTTGCATTCACACATACACGCGCACACACACACACACACACGTACACACATTGATATTCACGGAAATACGTGCACGGAATAAAATACACCACGGTTTGTCAACTGGCGGTCCCCGGGCCACATCTGGCCCACCAAAGCTTCCCATCCGGCCCGCAGAATATAAATGACTTCAGAAAATGTGAGGAGGAAAAACATGCACGCCGATTTAAAGGATATCTAGCATTATTTTTTCTTCCTTTTGAAGCAACTGCAATAATAGTTGCGATGGAAATGATTTTATTAGGAATGATTTACCAACCTCAAATAGATGTGCACTCAAGAATATCCAGCTTTCATGGCGGCAATTCTTCTGCGACGGACCTCTTGACTGCTCAGTAAGACTCTGTGAAAGCTGCATGCCATGTGTAATGGTGGTGGCTGAGATTGTACGGAGGATGGTTTCATTGCAAGTGAGACACACAGTTGCAGCTTTACTGAAAGTTGGCACGATGCATGCACACTTATCAGTCCATTCTTCATTAAAGCTGTGGATTCCTACATCAACTTTCCGTCTTAGGCTCTTTGAGAGAGACATTTAAGAGTGTCAAAAGGCTTTTCTTCCTGCTTCTTGCGAATGTTTTCCACCAATCAGGACACTGATGGCGTCAAAACCCATAAACATGTCCTGCCGATCAGGACCACATTCTGCAGTTGCAGTGTCTAGTTATCATTATGGACATCCCATGCCTTTTAGGAGTCCATTTGCACTGATATAGGCTATCAAAAATAACATTGATTTTTACAATTAAATATATAATGCAAATATAACAATAACAGGCTCTATATATAATAATAGGTCTCTCTCTATATATTTTCCTTTATATTTCCATGACTTCAACATTTAACTTTATGAAAGACTTATTGGCTGTTGCTGGGCTGTGTGTATGTGTGCATGTGTGTGTGTCAGTGTGTTTACTGTAAGTTAAGACCCAGCTGTGGTAGCGCCAAATAAATATTAGGCTTGATCCCTCCAAGGGCTGCTTGGACGCCGTTTGCTACATGTATGTTTACATGTGTGTTTTTCTCTGAGCGTTGTGTGTGATGCTGAGCAGATGCCGATGTTTTGACAGCCATCTTGCTCTCAGTCTGTTTGCCTCACATCAGCTGTCTGTAAGTGTGCATTTGTGTATGCGTATGTGTGTGTGGTCAGAGTGCAGGGTTAAGCAGTTGTCTGCCTGTCAGTGTATATCTGACCTATCTACAACTGGGATCACTTATCCTGCTGCAGGGTCCACAGTAGCACATACCACCATCCTCCTGCCATTTCTTCCCCCGTTCTCTCTTCTGCTTCTTTTTCTGCCTGTTAACTTTTCTTTCTGCCTCTCTCTCATTTGGTCCCCTCTGAAAACTCATCTAACAATGCCTTCTCCCCTTTCTTCTGGGCTCATATCCCTGTCCCGTATCCCAAGCTCTCCCTCTCTCCTCTGTGTTTGTATTCGTCACACTTGCATCTCTCCCTTCCTCACTCTCTGCTGCTCAGATACCAAATTCAGAGAGTAAATGATGAAATGAAAACAGGACAGGGTAAGCTAATGAAGACAGGAGGAGACAGGGAAGGAGGGAGAGAGACAGCGGGAGAAATGCTGAGATACACAAATGGAGAATCAGAGACAGTGAGGGAAACATGGGGAGAAATGCTGACAGTTGGAGAGGCAAAGATAAAAGTGTTTGACAGAGGAGGAAAAAAAAAAAGAATCTTTCAATTTGTGTCAGAGCACGATTGTCAGAGTAACAAAGACATAGCTCGCACAGTGCACTAGAGGATTTTGCTCTCTCACACACATATAAAACACACAACATAAATACAGTGTTTATCGCTTTCCTTCTGCAGGGAATCTCCCGGGGTGAGAGCTGCTCCTGCTCTCATCTTTCTGCAGTGTCACTTCTGACATTTGTCATGTTCTCACCCTCACTTAGCCCTGCTAGCAGAAACCTACTGGCACCATACCATGTTTTCAGGATCTTTATCACTTTAAAGTTTCAGAAGGCAAGGAAAACATTGGATTCCTTGGTGCCTTTTTATTGAGAGAACATACTAAACTCTACGATACACTGATCAGCCATAACTTTATGACCACTGACAGCTGAAGTGAAGAACACTGATTATCTCGTTACAATGACCCCTGTCAGTGCGGGGGGGGGGGGGGGGATATATTAGGCAGCAAGTGAACATTTTATCCTCAAATTTTAAATAGGAAAAATGGGAAAGCGTAAAGATGTGAGCGAATTTGACAAGGGCCAAACTGTGATGCTAGACGATGGGTCAGAACATCTCCAACACTGCAGCTCTTGGAAAAAAGAAAAACCGGTGAACCAGAGACAGGGTCATGATGCAAGGCTCACTGATGCGCGTCAGGAGCGAAGGCTGGCCCGTGTGTTCCGATCCAACAGAAGGTTCAGTCTGGTTCTGATAGAAAGGTGTCAGAACACACAGAGGACCGCAGTTTGTTGCTTATCTGTTGCGTAACTGCAGACCGGCCAGGGTGCCCATGCTGTCATCATGTTATGGCTGATCAGTGCACCTCCTGTACTATTTCCATATTGGACCCACAAGTAATCCTGCACACAATGAATGACTGGATAAATGAAGCCTACAAATCCACATTAGTTAGGTTGCATGGATGTTATAATGCCTTTTAATGGAGCTTGGTACATCCATCCTTTGTTTTTATATGTATACTTTGCCTACAGCTTGACAGGGATCAGCTGGCTTTCTGTTATTATCCAATTTAAAGCCAAATAACTGCCAAATAGCTTCACTAGAGATCCTTTTAATTTCCCTCACAATCCCCTCAGCGTTCCAGAGCAACACCTTGCCTGAGGGGATATCAATGTAATTAACATACCAGCTGCAGCTACAGAGGCATTGTTATACACTAGCGTTATATGTCTAAATATGAAGTATGATCTAGTATTTTACTAGACTGCCCTGGCAGCCGGTGGTGGTCCAACACCTCACCTCACTTAATGATGCTAGTGCCTTTAATTTTGTCTCCCAAATGTTTGTATTTACATTCAGGAGTCACTTTGTTCGACCCCATTTAAAATTTGCCTGTGTACAACTTTGTAAACTAAACTGTTGGATACATTATAACCTTAACACTGCTGAACTGAAAGTCTCTTATACAGCTGAGTAGTTTTTTGGAATACTAAGTTTTGCTCAATATACTTTGTTTATGAACTATTTAAGTGAAGTTCCAAGAGGAGAGTATTTGTATTAATACAGACCTCTGCTATAGGTCAGAAGATGATAACGGCACTTAGTTGTTGCACACTCAAATACACACCTCCATCCATCCCCAAACACACAAACAAACACCATCCTTCTCTCTGTCTGTCTCTATATCTCTAACACACATGTTACTGTTGAGTCACATTAGCTTTGTTTGTCATGGACTGAGTCAGAGTGAACGCTGTGGGAGAAGCTCACTATCCATCCGTTTAAAACCGCGCTCTCTCCTTTGCACACTCTATTTCCTTCTCCTTAATATGCTTCACTCTCATTCATCAGTGCTTCTCTCACTATTGGGGGTGCCTCCCCGTGTGCTCACAAACCCTCTCCCTCTTTCCAAACTTTACTCTCCTATGCTCTTCTTATCCCTCAATCTCTTGGGTTGTTTTTGTTTTTTGTCACATTCACTGCTTGTTCAGCACACTCCCTCCCACTTCTGTTACCCTTTTGTGATGCCATGCACTCTCTATCACTCTTTTCACACCTCTACTTTTCATATCCATCACTCGTTTGCCTCATTTTATCCCCCTCTCCTCCCTCTCTCTTTCTCTCTCTCTGCTTGTCATATATTATTGTCAAACTCATATTGGCAGACTACACCATCTCTCTCCTCTCCTCCTTCAGCTTTTTCCTCTCTGTTGTACGCTGCTCAACCTCTCATCTCGCCTTCAATTATAACTTTCCACTTGTTTATTCTTCCACGTTTGCAGTTCTGTTCATTAATTCCCCTTCCCTTCTCTCTTCCGAGCTCTCTGCTCATCCTCCCCAAAAACTCCTTCTTTGCCATCTCTGTTTCATCTCCTCCTCTTTTTCATCCACTGGCCTAGTCACTTTCTTTCTTCGTTTCTCCCTACCTCCCCCTTATCCTGCCTCTCTATCCAGGCACCCTCCACCTCCATCTTTCTCTCTGTCTCATTTTCCTGCTCCTCTGTTATCTACATCCACTGTGACAGTCAGATGGCTCAGCTACAAGACTGACTACAAGGATAAACATCTGTCTCCCTCTCCCATGCTCTTTCTTTCAGGCCTGCTCTCTAATTCTGCTCTGCAGTGTACTGCATCCTCAATTTGAAAAGAGCTTTATTGGCTTGTAAATTGAATTAGTCCGGCCAAAGGAAGACACTGCACATCAGTGGAGATGAATAATTCTGAACTCAAAACAAGTTGTGAGTTAAAGCACGGCTATGTAATGTAGCTAGATACACAGTAATCACAAAGTAAGCAAAACTCCCTCGGTTACAAACATTACGCAGCGATGTCTGTCAAAGTAATGGTTCATTTTGGGAAATGCGCTTTTTTGCTGTCTTGCGGAGAGCTGAACGAGAAGATCGATACCACATATCTATGCCTCTGAAGCTACAGCCAGCAGCCTGCTAGCTTAGCTTAGCATAAAGACAGTAAACAGGAGGACGCAGCTGGCTCTGTACAAAGGTAACAAAATACGACAGCACTAAAGATCACTAGTTAATAAATAAGGATTAAATAATCCCAACGCATAAAACCAGAACTGTGTTTTTACACTATGGCTTTTGTAAGGTTCAAATAAATGAGATAATAAATGTATAAAAACTACAACTGCAGTTTAAATTTAATTATTTCTTAAAGGCTACCATTCACTGCAGCTGTACACATGCTATAAGATAATGGTTGATAATTTATCAGACTTTGGAGAACCCCCAAAACTGGAAGCTTTGTTGTTTTCAGGGGCGCTGACGTCTCTTTTATAATCCCCCCAACAGATCCCCTGTAATTTGAACACTGGATTTAGCTACTGTGTTACTTCAGTAAGATGCTGTTGTCATGTCGGGGTAGTTTTGCTTTAAAATTCTTCACATGCAACTGAAGTGCAAAACTTAAGCAGTATTATCCTTTTTGACAGCCCACATGTCAGGTCTTCAATTCATTTTATCTGCAGCTCATCAAGCGATGATGGCTGGAGTCACATCATCGGTGTGAAAGAATTCAGTGTTTTTCTGTGCAATGATATGATTTATATTTTGATAATCTTGAGGAAATCATTGTTCTTTTAAACCATCACACTTGGGGCCTTGGGTGTAGAAGCTTAATTATGTTTCCACTGCACTGGGTGTGCGCGAATGTAGCCTGACCCACAGATTTGTGGTGAACGGACCTGAATGTTGACAGCATTGTGCCTTCTTCTTCTTCTTCTTTTTTTTTTTGTTTTCTTTATGGCTTTACGTTTTGATCAGATAACATGCTGATGTTTGGCACTCTCCTCTGTCCACTCTCCCTCTCTAGAAATACCTTATCTTCCATCCCCCTCCTCCACTCCTCTATCAGTCTTGCTTCATTCCATCTCCTCCTTTATATTCTGTCCATTTGGCTTGCCGTTGGGTCTTACTATCTCTTTCCAAGCTGATGGGGCAGAAAAGTGGAGGGACAGGTCTTTTAACTTGGCATATCTCTCGCTACACACCTTTTCCCTCTCTGCTTCCTCTGTGCCCTCTAACTCTTCTAAGCTCCCTTCTAAACTTTCAATTCTCTTCTGCTAAAATCGGAGCACAACCACATATATGAGCCTACACCTCAACTTCCAAGGAATCACCTCACTCTTTGCTTCTCTCTTGTTGCACACACTTCTCTCCTGTCAGACTGTCCAAGTGGTCACCACCCTATTTTCTCTGTGCAGGGGAGGAAAGGACTGTCTGCCAAATGTTTAGGGGTGGGGTGACTTTGGCTCATGCAATCCATGCATAAAAAGTGTGTGTGTGTGTGGGTGTGGGTGTGTGCGTGTGCGTGTGAGATGACAAGTGTTTATTGGGGGGTTCCCTTGAAAGGGAGATCCTGTAATTGTGTTTGTGTGTGTATGTGTCGGCCTGGGTGGGGAGTAGTTTCATGTCAGGTGTCCTGAGAGTGACTCATGAATTCCAGTAACCTCAGTGACAGTCCTCCCTGCTGTCACCCGTGTTTAATATGGTGACACAAAAACATTTGGAACTCATTTGCACCCTGTCTTAAATCAATCACAGTATAGCAGGATGGAGTGACCAGGTTGATGGTCCTCCACTCACGCCACAAGCAAATCTATGTTTTCCTGCACCTCAAAGCACAAAGAAAGAATACATTTAGGGCAGTGTTTTAAACTTTAGAGTCTTAGAGATTTTACAAATTATCTTACATTAAGATTAGTTTCAATTTGGAAAGATCGAAAGCTCCAGAAAAGTTACAAAATGGATCTTAGAATGAGACTGTTTTGTTAACTGCAAGGCCAGCAATGAACTTTGAATCTCAACATATGCGTCAGTATGGACAAGAAGAAATCCTTAAGGTGCTCAGAAAAAAGAACAATTGA
>JAVQJV010091516.1:0-26449 GCA_036024995.1 Gadopsis bispinosus | reverse complement strand
GCAGGTAAGATGGCAGATTCATACTACTTCTCCAAACATTTTAAATGAAATGAGTCCAATAAAAATAAATGAATGCATAAATGTCCTCTAATATCTATAAAAAAAAAACAGCTTTTACGAAAAAGGCATTACTATTAATTCACATCAGCTGATTGTCAGAGCACTATATACCGAATGTATTAACAAAAAGAACAAAGTCTATATAAAAAGGTGGTCTTTCCACCCCTGGTCAAAAGCCGAAACCACCACAGGCCGTATGTGTCTGGAGGATTCCTAACGGGAATGTCGGTTTGTTTAACCCCTTCACGGTACGTTAACCCCTGTCAGGACGTACTCGTCAGCCCAGCACAAAGCGGGGACCGTCCCACCTCTGCCGGCCCTGTGCCCAAATCCAGGCCTCCTTTCCTGGAAAGACCCTCGCGAAAGATGACCTTAAAATAAGGGGAAGGAAAGGCAATGGGAGGATAATGAATAATTAAAAATGTTCACTATTAACTTTGAAATATGAGAGCCGCTTTTGTGTGTGTGTAAGTTCAAAGGCATATTTTCGTTAGGGATCATAAGGCACGTGATTAAAACTACATTTCCCCTCACAGCCCTGCAGGACATGTAGTCTCTCTCTCTCTCTCTCTCTCTCTCTCTCTCTCTCTCTCTCTCTCTCTCCTAGAGGAACATGCTAATAGCTTCTAAGCGAGGTGCAACACTTCTTCATAGTTTCTTACCATAGTTGAGAACACGTGGCTGGGGGACTTGCTGACCTCCCTTAATAACCTTATGGAAAAATATATATATCCGCGTGCGTAAGGAGCCAGGACCTGCTCACATAGTGTTCAGTCAGGCACGAGTCCAGGCACAAACAAATACATGAAAAGGCAATTTAACTTTGAAATTAAGCACCATAAAACTTTTCTTTTCCTTTTTTCTTTTTTTTTCGGGGGGAAAATGATCCGACCCTGTTAGAGTTTTCTGTTAATTGTCCTGTAATGCTTTGAAATCTCCCCCCACCCCACTTGACTCCTCTCGCAGCTGGAGAATATCGCCACAGGTGACTGCCAACATGGCATTCTAACATCTCGGCCAAGACCCTGGGAGTCGCAGTCTACTTCTTACGCTCGTTTGAACAAAATCATTTGCTAAAAGGCAGCTCACGCTGCGGTTTTAAACGGATCCACATAAAACGGCAGATCATGTGAGTTCACACCGTCTGCCGGTTTACTGCAGCATCTCTCTCTCTCTCTCTCTCTCTCTCTCTCTCTCTCTCTCTCTCTCTCTCTCTATCGCATTAAACTGTCGCGTGAGAAAGACAGAGGAGCGCGCGTGCTGCGGGCCAGTTCCGCGCCCTGACTCTCAATTAGCTCGAGCGGACAAAAATTAGGACGGCGGGACAGACAGACAGACAGACCACCACCGCGGCTTCAGTTATCAGGTGTAACATATATTTTGTATTTTTTCTGCTACATTAATAGACCAGCTAGAGCGTCACCCGCCTAATTACTGTGTTTTTCTGAACAAATGGTAGGAGTTGTTTTTTTTAAAAAATTTTTCGATACTATTTCCGGTTTGTTTCAAAACTCTGCAGCACAGACGCAAAATGAAAGAAAACCAAAAACCAAATTAGATGACGTTGTTACCGTTCTTGTTGCTGATGACCTTTCTTCTTCTTCTTCTTCTAGTTAACTGCGTGCTCGTGTTGGAATAACTTTTCTTTTCATGCAAAAATATCTTCAAATCACCAAATGACTTTAAGGAGAATGAAGTGTAATGACTAGAATGCTGTGATTTACAGTTTGTTGCTAGAGTTCTTTTTATTTATTTGTTTAGGTTCAGTGTAATTATACCAACATATATATTGTTCAAAATATAATACAGTGTGGTCTTGGTTGGGCAAATGTCTCTCAAATTATTACTGTGCAGAGAAAATGGAATACACCAGTGATGCCGTGTGTAGTGATTGTTTGGCACAAGTACTATCAGTTGTTTGTGTGTTTCTTTCTTGACTTGAGTTTAACTTTTGCTGCAGACACAGAAGCACAGAAGCCAAATTAAACACAGGAAGAAGCAATGATTAAGTGATAACTCTGAAAAGAGCTGTACTCTTGAATGTGTCGATGAGCATGATGTGAACATTCCCAGCCAGTAGGACAACTTTCATTTCAGTGTGAAGCATGTGTCAGTTCTTAATGCAGCAGCATTCTCACATGTTTTGATTATTAATTTATTTGCACATTAAAAAAAAATCTGTAAAGCACAAATATGGAAAAAGTAACACAATAACAAGTTTCTCCTTTGTTGCCCCCTGAGTGGAACACAAAATGGGCTTAGACTTAATCTCAAAAGAAACAAAAAACCTACATAATGCAAAAGCAAAACACAACAGAAATTAAGTTGAAAACTGCAAATTCATAAGTTAAAAAACAAGAGTGGATAGTCAACTCCTGATCTCCCCTGCTTTATCATTTAGACAATAATATCTTCTAGATAAACTATTTTCTGTTTTTTACGTAAAACATGCTAGAACAACTTGAAAACAAAGTATTACTATTAGATAATTTTTCTATCTACAACAATATTGTTTGGTGTTAATATTAAAGCTATTAGACTTTGGCTGTCTAATTTTAGGGTCTTAGGCAAATTAACAATGACAGAAGCATCTCTCTTATGAACAATGTATGTTTAGACAACCAATGGCAATTCCAGAAAGGAAAAGACAAGGGGCTTTACTGTTACCTTCGTCCTTCTTTTGAAACATCTTACCGTAATACGGCATGCTCGGAGTAGAAGAGCAACATTATGGCAAAATGATTATTCGTTTGCATTCCATTTTTTTTTATCTAGCAAAGAGTAAATATGGAAGAGTCCAGAGAACATTGACATGCAGAGGGGATCCAAGACAAGACTGATTTCAGGGCCTCAGATATGAAAGGAGGGGAGAAGGCAGCAGAGGTGGATAGAAGAAACCGAAGGGAGGAGGAGAGTCGAGCAGAGAGTGAAGAAAAGGCAGGGCAGCTAACCTAACCTGAAGCGACATAAAAGAGTAAAGAGCCTGTGGTTGTGCATGTGTGTGTGTGTGTGTGTGGATGGGGGTCTGAGTGCACGTGCATGTGTGTTAGTGACACACCAGGCTGCACTCTGTTTTCTCCAGTCTTGTCACGCAACGTTCCTTGAAGCTCCGCCCTTCTTCCTCTACTACACTTCCCGAGTGTGTGTGTGGAGTCCTTCTGATCTACCAACCAACTTACACACACGCACGCGCACACGCACATCTGAGAAATGTCCTATTTTCAACGACTCTCAGGCTAAAGTGATTAGTCTCCATACTCACAGTTTTCAGGGCCTGGCTCATGGCCCTTTAATGTGCTGTCAATGATTAATTGAATACAGGGATCACCTTAATCTGACCCTCCCCCTCCTGAGCTAAGTCGCCCATGTGGTCACCCAATACCGTTGATGCAAGATGCGATGCCCCTAATCTCTGTCACAACCTAACGGGGCATTTACAGTGTGGATCACCAGTGAGGTGCAAAATGACAGGACACTGAAACCAAGAGGCTCCATCAGTGTGACCCAGTGTCAGCAGAGAGGATGGCCTCTCTTATTTCTGATGAAGCATTTGGAGCATGAAGTATCAGTTTGGTTGGTGAACTAGTAAGGCCATACATGGAATTTTAGATTAAAGTGATGACAAAATTCAATGGTTTATACACACATGTCCTTTATATCTGAAAAAACGGAAGAAGCCTTTAGCTCAGAAGAAGCAAACTGTCTTCAAGAATCTAAATCAAGTCCCAAGTTTATCCTTTACCTGTTGAAATGTTTCAGCCCCAGACACTTTGCTTCTGCTCAGGAAATTAACTCAGCCATAGCAACCTAAAAGAAATGGCTATTCATGTTTTAAAAAAAAAATTTAATCAAAAAGATACACTTTAAACATATTTTTTATTTGTTTATCAGCTTGTAAAAAAGTTATTTTACACAGAAAATAATTAAACTATATTCTATTTACCAGATACCTAGAGTTAGATTCTATTTTTGCATTGATATTCCAAACAATATCAGTTCTCTTTTGACTGACAGTTTCTTTGTGTGAATAGTGAAGAAACATGTTACCTGATCATTCTCTTCAGTTGTTGTTATTCTTTTGTACACATGTTAGTTATATGTTGCTTTTCAAAATAATCTTTTTGCATAATTGTCATTTGTGTTGATAATCTGTCATTTCAGCTTCATTTTGTAGAGTGTGGTTAAAAAATCAGTCAGTTATTCCGAAGAAAAAACTTTCTAACTAAAGTTTAGAAAGGTTTGCTGAAGAGTGATTTCCGCTAATCAATGTCATTTTCACTAAATATTTATTTTACCTATTTGTGTTGTCCAATATAATATTCGGAATGTTCATAATTTACATATTTTATTTAAAAACTGTACCCTGCGAATGCCAAAGGAGACGCAGTCGTGTTGAAACACTGATATTCTAGTGTAATTTCATCTTTATATTTGTGCTTTTAGGACAAATAATATGTTTTGTTTAAACATAAAGATCAAAACAGAACAACAGATCCTGTATTTCCCGGCTAACATGGGGGTGGGGGGGGGGGATTCTGCGTGTGTGTGTGTGTGAAGCACGATTAGATACGTGGAGGCCTACTACAGAGCGCTGCCCGGAGTATTCTGGCTGATGACTGGATGAAGCTACACAGTTTCCTCTTTCTCCACAGGTCCCTGGCCTTTGTAAAGACCCAAACTGTCAGAAATCATTTGCACACTACCCAGTCAAGAGCGCACACACAAACACACACACACACACACACACACACACACACACACACACACACACACACACACACACACACACACACCCTGAACTCACACTCTGGTCCTCTTAATTCTGATCATCCTTCAATCAATTCAGTGTGTCTGATGCAAACGGCCATGAGACTTTGATTAAAATGCCAAGTAATAACCAGAAAGGTATATTTCTTCACTGGAATTTATAAAATTATGCCTTTTATATGAATGGCACCATTCACACGTCCACACAAACAGAGCATCACCCATCACTGCCTCTGCAGCTGACACTGCAGCTGTCATTTCCCTACAGTGGACAGAAACCATGAACAACTATCGAAATGATCATGTGACATAATACACCTTTAAGTCACTAATCTTACCCTTGAGGGCCGATCTGCAAGCTCATTCTGGTTTGTTGTGAAAGTTTATTAGTGCACGGCCAAACATTTTGTATAATGTGAATTCTCACCATTAGATGGCACTAGAGTCAAACTGATGCAGCCTTGAAGAAAACCTTCTTTTCAGTGGTTGCCCTGGCAACAGTTATGTTTTCCTGCTGCTCCTGAAGGGTTTTCCTTGCTCTACCTTGATACCGGTTTGGAGAGGCTAATGTCTCAGCACCACTCAAAGAAAATCCCTCCTACTCTCCCTTCAATCGGGCAGTGGTGCACTGAATGGAGTTGCTGTAACAGATTCAGATGTAAACCTGCTTTTTCTAGAAATATCATGACTTGCTGGATGTGACTGACACAGAATTGCTTTTGCTAAATGAAATGTTTTTATTGAGACTCAGACTGCTGCCATATTTTGTCTGATTGTCTTTGATGCTGCCAAAAACAAATGTTTGTGATAACATTTAATGGTCACTAAGAACTTGAGTAATAGTTTGTCTCGTGCCTTTTTTTTTGTTATACCGTCACTTGTTCAGCTTCTCTAATTCTTGAATAATCTAAGTAATCATAATGTAAGGTTAAAGTTATTCCATTACAAACTGCACCAACCCCATTAGCCTCGTGATTACTTAATGTGATTAAAGTCCCACAGTGCAGCTGAATTTCATTCTAGCCATCTAATAGGGAGTGTTTTAAACCCGGGATGGCAGGTGAATGGTGTGGTGCAGGGTAAGGTTAGAAAACCTGACATTTACGGCTACTGAGAACTGAAATGTGACCCCTAACTAGAAACCGAATGAGTCACTGAGAAGCAGCCGGGGATGCAAGGTCGGGCTGATGAGGTGACGGGTGTGAACGGCAGGGAGACACAGTGAGGGTGTTGGTGAGCAGGTGAGGCATGACTGGCTGTGGAAAGCAAACACACACACACACACACACACACACACAAGGGAGAGGCAGAGGAGGAAAGCCCTCATTCAATCTGTTATTGTTTGCCAGCATGTCACTGGACCAGTATGGCCAATGTAAGAGCTTTATTACACAAAGGTTGCCCTTGTTGCTATTAACCTCTTCTGTGGTGCTCGTGATGCACATGCTGCTGTCTAACTGACAACTAACTGCTGTGACTATAAACAGCAATGCAGCAGCACAGAAACTCACTTTCAGCCTTCAAGGACTCCACAAAGGTCCTCTAGATTAGATTAGATGTCTACCAGCGTACAGCAGCACGCCACGAGTATAAAAAAGAATGATGTGAGCTGTTCTTGGTTCATTAATTGATTATGTCCATACAAAATGCAGACATATAATAAGGTTATTTTACTCCGATCCAAGGTCTGTGTTTTCACTCTCTACATTAAAGTGATTTGTAAACGATTTCCATGGAGTGAAAACCACCTAACCCTTGTTGTCAATTGGGGTCTTTGCAAAACATCTTAAGGTGCCAGTATGCCTCCCCTCTCCAAACACCTTTCCGACATCGGATTGATTGACTGAAAATGTATTTGCACCATTACACAATAACACCTCTCCCCTTTCTCTGTAACATTTTACCCAGCCTTCCTGTGTGGCCGTTCAGAAAAACAAAATTTCTAACACTTATGCTTCCCGAGGTGATCAGACAAAATGTGGCATGGACTCGTTCTGTTCGAGCATAACCTGACAGACAAAGTGCTTATCGGATCATTGCACTGCGTCTGAAACCCCCACCCCCTTACACCTTTCTGAAGCTGGAGTTGAGGCGGCAGGGCCTTTCCAATGTCAGAACGGTTGAAAAGGTCCAAAAGTGACAATCTGTGTGACGTGGCCCTGCTTGTCAGTGATCGGCCGGGTGTGTGGAGGTGAGAAAAGACAACGCCCTTCTCGAGCTCCCTTCTTCCATTCTTCACTCAACTACTTTTGTCATTTCTTACATGTACAAGTGTGCGCCGTTATCCCAAATCGTTTCTCCCCCCTCTTTATGGCAGCTGCCTTCAAATTCATTCGGAACAGAGCAAACCCTTTTTGCTTGGGATAAAGTTCATTTGAAGCACACTGAACCCTTTAATACAGCCCTGTTTTCTCCTCTTTCAATTCAATTTTATTTATATAGCGCTATATCATAACAGAGTTATCTTCCACATCACCAGCAATCCTTTCCTATTTTTTCTCTCTCCAGAGAACAATGTGTTACATTATCAATAAAAAATAGAATATACAGGAGGATGAGTCAGAAGATTCTTCTGTCCACACAAGTAGGAATAATGTGTTGTATTCAGTGTCCTTGTACTGCATCCGCAATCATGTTCAATCTGTCATGGTGAAACAAGGCAATAACCTTAACTATGTACTGTTTCGCAGATGCATTTGTTTGTGTGTGAAACATTAAGAGAGCGCCTGTTTGTATTTGTGCGCGTCTTCCTTTTTGCAACAGCTGCAGAAAGAAGCAAATGTAATTTCCCGTCATTTCTTCCCATCCATTAATAACTCATCAAATTTCCCTCAGTGCTGTGAATGATTAAAGGCTTGGGATATTTCAGTCATACTACCCTGATTCAGAAACGGGCCAAATGTCAAATGGTACAGCATTAGCCTGACTGCCCCAGACAAAGTCAGCAGACAGGCTGTTTGTCAAAGTCTGTCTGCTGGACTTAGAGGTTTAAATACGGAGCTAATTAGGGTGGTCACACACATTTGATTCTTGGACAAGTTGATATCCACAGTCTGGATACGTGGTGTGTGTGCACAAACACCCACGGGCGCTCCTACCCTTTCTTCTTCTTCTCTTCCTCGTAATTTCCCCTTCTCACTCGCAGCACATAGCTCGGAGTTAGTGGCGTGAATATGAACAGTCAGTGAAGGTCCACAGAGATACGTCTACAGCATGAGAGATTTGAGTCAACACTCAATTAAAAGGCTCGGATGCAGAGGAACTTTGTGAGTGACGTTTTACGTGTTCCCAAGCTTGAGAGATTGGTTTACAGTTAGATGCTGGGATTTGCCTTTCTTATTACAGTTGTGATGATGATTTGAAGGCGTTGGTCCTCTGGTGTTTGATCTAATTTGATATGCACGGGGAGAGCGGGAGATGTGGAGTGTTAGGGTGTGTATAGATGAATTTTGTCATGTGGGAAATTTGAATAACGTGCATGCTCTTGTTAACAGTGTTGAAATGCACCTTCAGTACAGTCATTTTTGAGGTTATAGTTTGAGTTGGAGTTGCATTGGTTGGACAGTATTATTCTTTTGACCTACAAATGAAGGATTTCAAAGTGCCTACAAATTCTTCATTAATGAGTTTTCTTATAAACATAAAAAGTATTGTGTATCATTGCAGTCTAAATGTGTTGAATGCATTTAATTCCCCATAAAACATCTGAAAAGCTATTTCAAACCATATGGTTTACCTCCCTGTTTACTTGGTAGCTGTCTTCTTCTTTTCCACCTTTGTTACTGCATTTCCTGACACGTTGCGATTAAGGGATTTCTGACGCTTGAATATTTAGACAGAGTAAGACAAGAGATAGATTAAAGGGCCAGCGCCTCGCTATCTATTCAGCAGGAACATTATGTGAGCTCAGATAGATTTATTGTGACTATCTTAAGGAACAGAATAGCAAGGTTGTGATGGAAGGCTGGGCAGCTCAAAGACTGGGAACTGAGTCAGTTTGAGCCAGTGGCCAGATGCAGGTTAAAGGTCATATCTGGGATATGGGGACGCTATGGGGACGCTCACAGACCGTACAAATACGCCTTGCTGGGGAGATAACAGGTCAGAGCTGGATGGCATTACTTTGTATTACATTGTCAATGTAGATCCTGTGACAGTTGGCTGTGGCCTGTGTGTGTGTGTGCGTCTGTCTGTCTTGTCCTCTCCCTCTCTCTGTCTTCTCGTTCTGGGTGTGTCGGGAAGGCGGGGTCGCCACTGCCAATCAGTCTGCACACCTGTCTCTCATCTCCTCATCAGCGCTACAGTATTTCTACCCTGGACTACCAGCCACACGTCGCCAGATCGTTGCTTCGGTTTCCGTGGATCGCATCCCTCCTCCGGATCACATCCCTCCTCCGGATCACATCCCTTCACCGGTCCTGACTGCTCCTCCACCAGTGTTGCTTGCCACTCACCGCAGATCTCTGCTGCCACTTCTGTTTACCCCATTGGACTCACCTGACCACATTCAAAAAAACTGTTCTTCCTTAGCATCTCTCGTGTCGTGTCCAGCTATTGGCTCCCACCACAGTCATGCCACAGAGCCATTTTCTCCTTGGCCAAGCTTCAGTAAATACTTCTTCTTTTGAATCATCTGACTTTCTTCATGTTAACTGAGAGATTTTCCATCACAGTTACCATCACCTGTACATCAATGTGTATCGTGTCACCTGCGTGAACAGCAGTGCCTTCACCTACATGCTAACGTCAGCATGCTAACATGCTCACAGTGACAGTGTAACCTTGCTGATGTTTAGCAGGTATAATGTTTACTGCATTAGCATGCTAACATTCTTTATATACAGTCTATTAGCACAAAACACAATGCAGCCTACAGCTGCGGTTGCTACACATGTCATCAGTTTTGCAGGTATTTGATCACAAACTAAAATATTGGACAAATTAAAGTTTTGAGACTATGATGGCTTTCATTTAAAAGTCAGGGGATCACCCAGGTCTTAAGGATTTGTCCTCCGGGTGTCGTGGATATACAGTATGTACAGAATTCCAGTAGTTGTTGAGATATTTCAGTCTGGACCAAAGTGGTAGACTGACCAAGTGATGGGACCAAACCTGGCAACCTCAGCATGACAGCAACACTCATATATACTGTAGTTAACTGATATGTTGGCATGCCACTTGATGGCAAGATTAACAGGAAGATGGAGTCACAGTGAAGAGGGAGCTTTGCAGGTTTTTTTATTAATTAGCACACATCTCTCTCTTTGTGAGTCTGTGCATGCAGGCACGTTGCCTTTGTAGTCCTTCATCTTTTATTACACCATTGTCTTCCTGTCTCAAACCAGCAGACTTGATATCCTCAGGCTGTGTTACTTGTGAAGCAGGAATAGATCCCCGGCACTCAGCCAGCTTCTTCTGGCCTTTAAAAAATTCACCACAGTGTTACTCATTGAAACTGTGTTGACAGTGACTTACATTTAGCCTGTCCAGAGTGATTTAGTCAGGGCTGCAGTAGAGCCTCCTACATTTTGTCACTGTGAAGCATCTCTCATAATAGGCTTCAAACCCAATGAGCTTTACCAGAGCTTATATGTTGGTTAAAGCTGGTTTCTGTGTCACTCGTAGTTAAACATGTAACTAAAAGGAATAGTTCAACATATTGATAAATGTGCTTATTTGCCTTCCTTTAGAAAGTGAGATGAGGATGTGTTGATCCTAACTTAGAATAAAACCTGTAAACCTCAAATTAACACACTATGTCACATTTTTTTAATGTGCACACAAACAAAAATATAAAAACAACAATTTGAGATTTCATGGAGAGTTATGTGTTGGAGCTCTTTTGTGAAGAACAGCAGTTTAGCCATTCGTTTATCCCTGAATGAATCAGCTGCAAAGTCACCTGAATCTTCAGGAGTTGGTTTCATTGGACGCTTTTAAAGTGATTTTAAATGACTTGGACAAAGGTACTTCCAGCTGTGGATATTTTTGACTGTTTAGAATGATTTGATATTTTATAATTTTTTAATTTGTTTTTGTTTTGTTTTATGTGGGTTTTATGTTTGAAAATGTGTTGCTATGCTGCTGCCTGTCTTGCTCAGGACAGTCTTGAAAATGATTTTAATCTCAATGAGTCTTTTTCCTGGTTAAATTTTCCCAGCACTTCTGTGCAGTCTCTGGCTACAGCATAGGTTACCAGATATGGTCTGTGAGCACAGTCTCTATACAGGCACAGTGGTGCCAAACCTGGCAACCCCAACTGCAACGGTAAGACGTAGGGTAGCACACATTCATGGCGCCAAGACATAGTTCTTACACATGTAAGTCCCCCTAAAACCACAAATTGATGTTTTTATATTTCTGCTTATGCGAGTTAGATCAACAAGATCAAACGTATGTTCTTTAACGCACATACATAAGACTGATATTGAGTTTATTGTCTCACTCTCGTGATCAGGGACCGGGATGAATGATTCAGGGAGGCGAACGCATGACAACAGTTGGACTCACATAGAACATGCCACAATAGTTTAAAAAGTGTGTTTTTGCTGTCTGTGTTCATGTAATGTTGAAAATGGGCCACAGCAACCCTTCATATCCTTAATTACTTAAACATACCGCACGCGCTCACCCTGTGAGGTGCACGCTTCCAGCCGAGCTGTTCCTCTGCAGCGTCACGGCGTAGCCTCCTGGGAGCTGAGACCCAACTGCAGCTGACATGAGATGTTTCTCTAAATTTAGTTGCTCGTTTGTCTGAGTCTCACGGTTTGTGAGAGGGGAAGGAAACACAAATGCTTCCAAATGCATAGCAAGACAAAACTCACAGAACACGCCTGCTTACACATACGGTAAACTTTACATGAATGAGCACATGCAGCTACTACAGAGGAGCAGCAGGCTGACTGTGCCTTAGTATCGGAGAGTTTTCAACGCCGTGTGTCGGCTCTTGCCTCTTGCTTCCTGCAAATCTCTGTTGGCACACAACGGTTGTTTTGTAAGGCCATGGAGATTAAACAACCGACAGCTATCGCCGTTAATTAGGTTGCCAGGGCTTTACTGTCACCAGGCCTGGGCTGATAAATGAAGTGAGCAAGGATGCTGCTGCCCCCCCAGCGTCGCTCTGAAGGGGATTGTCATTGACGTTCTCATTTCAATTCAGCCCTCAGGACGATGACAGAGATATTAGACAAGCACACAAAAAGAAACACACATATCTGGAACACCTTTGTCTTTATTTTGTATGAATTTAGGGATGTTACCAATTTATAGTTCTGTTGCAGGATTCACATCTTGATAGTCCTCATACTAGTCAATACTATTCCTTAATTTCCTTCATGGCTGGTGTAAATTTACCACAAGTCTTACAGGCTGCATGCACTGTAACAGCTGTCTGTATTAACTTATCTTGCATTGCACACAGTCTACTTTTCTTGCTCGTCTTTTCTTTTCTACTTTTCACACATACATGCTCAAACATTCAAATCACGTGTAGACTGGCTGTCAGCCAAAATGACAGCTCACTGTAAGGCATTTTGTTGTTCAACGCAGAAGCAAGGAAAACATCTTGGGTCGGCGTTGAACAACAAAATGCTTTTCTTTTCTTTTCCTTTTTTTTTTTCTGTGGAAAACACAAGACACCAAAGCCGTCTGGAGTTCAAATGTTTTTGTAGGTTGTGTGTCTGTAAAAACTTGGTAGCTGTTCATTTGCAAAGAAAATGATTACAGGCATGAAGAAAACACTCAAGGAAGTAAGCTATTTACCCTCTAAACTATGCTGCATAACCAAGGTATAATACACTGACTGGTTGACAAGCTGACAGTTTCGTCCCCAGTGCTGTAGCAGCGCTCTAATGTCCATCCTGTATAGCAGGTAGGAATGACTTGAACTGGCTCTCTATCACCATCAACAAGCTCCTCTCCACCTGCCACTAACCTTCATTTTCAGTCAACCTGGAGCTTCAGTCTTTGATTCACACAGATGCACTTCTCTCCTCCATCTGTGTGCCACTCTGTCACAGTCCGATGGCCAGACTACAAGTGTTTAATGATTCGTTATATCCTGCTGCTGCCCCATGAGACGAGCCTGTTATGGTACGTCAGAGAGAGTCACAGAGAGTCACAGAGAGCTCATGATTGCATTGCATTGTGTTTGTAGAGCACAAACAACAACAGTGAAAACCATTGTTGAATACCACTTTACAACCTGGTGCTCCAACTTTGCTAATATCCACATTTTCTTCTTTTGGTGAAGGAAGTGCAAATCAAATCTGTGAGGCAGACATGTTTAAACTGAATACAGAAAGTGGAAAGTGATAATGCTGTGGGGCCCGAGGTAATGTGATTTCTAATTTAGGCTCGCTGAGATGGAGATAAAGTGTCTGAAAATACTTTATTTACCATGAAAGCTCTCCTTGATAAAACACTTTGCCACACATACCCCCTCATTCTTTTTTTTTTTTTATTTCTCACCGCATGCTAGATAGCATATTGGCAGGTGCCTGTTGCTATGGTTACGTCACACATGGACACGGACATATCCTTTCTATTATGGCCTTGCTTTAGCCATGAGCTGCATGATGAGGATGTCGAGGTTGAACAAACAGAAAGGGGGACTGTGAGACGGTGATATATAGGGGGTTAATAGTGTAATTAGTGTACGTTGACTCATCGTCTAATCCTGCAGAGAAGCTTATGTAAGTGTTCAATTTAAAAGTATAGGGTCTTTCATGATAGCGCACTACAGGTCTTTATAATGCATTATTCCTGTTGTGATGATGAGTAGAAGTGTGAGGCAGGGAGTGGGAGCAGTGACTGTCAGGCGGGGATGCGTAGGCAGTTGGCTTGATTTATGAGAAACGCCCCTTTTGATTGAATGTTTGAGAGTGACTGCGAGACTGATGCATGTGCCCATCCAGGCATCTTCATTTATTAGCACCTTATTTATCCTCTTAGCATGATACATGGGTGATCAGTATATCCCTGTGAATATTAGCTACGAGTATGCTCTCCAGGGCTTGCCAAAGTGCGTGACTGACACTTTTACATTCAGAAACTCCAATTATAGGCTTTGGCTCATAATTTAGTCTAATTTATGAGTTCCAAAGGCAGATTCTCCGCCTGTGATCCCCTCTGTGAAACATTTAAAGCACCAGATGGGGAAATAATGAACTTTTCTAGCAGAAAGCAGCTGACAGAAGCTTATGAAACCAAGCGCTATTGACTGGGATCTCAATTAAGTGGACCATGGCATATTAACAGAAAAATCCTTTAAAATGGCTTTTAATTTAAAAATACTCAGCTTGTGATCTCCCTCAATCTGCCGTTCTATCAATCCTTCGACAATATAAAACACAATTTCCAGCCATTACCTTGGGAGGAGATACACGATAACATCACAGTTACCCCATGGTGTCGTTATGGTTACCAAATGGAGGTAGACGACTGAGCAAGTTAGGCCGTCACCCCGAACGACCGAGGCTGCTGCAAGATTTAATCTTGTCAACATCTTTGAGCGGTGGGGGAGGGGGAGGGGGACGGGAGGACGGGAGGACGGGAGGAAAAAAACAGGAAGATGCTGGAGAAAGCAGTGATGAAAACAATGGAGTAATGGAAGAAACAGGGGAGAAAAGTGCTACAAATGGATTAGAGGGAAGGAAATTGAAGAAGTAAAGGCACAGGACATGACGGGAAAGGAAGCTGGATGAAATTCTAGACGGGGCTAAAAAGGCAAAAATTTCAGAAGGGTTCAGTGATGTTAGAGGAATGAGTACAGTGCTTACTTAGCTCTCTGCAGTGCGACTGTCTGACCCCAACTTCTTTTATCCATCCAAGATCAAAGCACAGAAAAGACTGGCGAAAAAAACCCAGGGGAAGAGATTACACATTGGTGTAGACGTTCTAGTGCTCTCTGAGTGGATGAAGGAATTTTTATCTGATTCTGGCCACCATCATTATGATTAACATATACTCTCCTCAGTTATTGTTGCCAAAGGAGCTCTTATATATATTTTACACATTAAGTAACAGTTCTCCAAACACTGTTAAGAACTTTGCGAGCTGTCGTTTGGTTTTTAAGAGGTTTGGGAGTAAAATTATCCACCAAGACATTTTACCAGATGCTGTTTCAGTAATTAAAGTAAAGAAATATGTGTACGCAAATGTAGGGGCTTTCACAACATTTCAAAATATGTTCTTTCTGTCTTTTAGTTATTTGTACAGCAGATTTCAAGCACAGAGGCAATTAAACGGTGCATTATATAAGGCAAAGAAAAGCATTAGACCAACATTAAACATTAAACAGGAAAATAAAGCACTAAGTAAGAAGAAGTATAAGTAATTATAAGTGCAGCTATATACGCGTGTTTATACACATTCAAAATGGCCCCACTCAAGGGCGGAAATCCTTCCATCATAGCCTTGTCTTGGCTGCATCACACTGCCTTCTTCCTGATCACATTACAAACGCTCCGTGTCTTTAGCATGTCTGTCAAAAAATGTATTAAAATGCAGGTAATGGCGCGCAGTTTTGGACTGTCTCCTCCTCGAAGGCATTCATCCGTCACTTGCTCTCAGTCGCACACATGAAAAGTGAAGGAATTTGTGAGGAATGAAAAGTAGAGCAGCAGAACTTTCTCACACTTGGCTAGCTGCTGTGTGACGATGACATGGTAGTTGGGTCTGTTTCGGCAAGTTACAAGAAGGGGCTGAGTGCAGAGAAATTCCGCTGAACACAATGTTAATGTGACTGTGCCATGAAGAATTGGTTCGAGATTTACGCAATGCGCTCATTTACTTTCTTGCCACTCTCATATTCATGATCTCTGATCCTCAGAGGGTCCGTAGGGGGCTGGAGCTGATCCCAGCTGATGTTGGGCGAGAGGCAGGGTACACTCTGGACTGGTCTCCAGTCAATCACAGGGCTGACCCACTATGTGACTACGTGACCCACTAACTATGAAGCTAAAAGCCAGCAGGTGATTAGAATAGCTTAGCATAAAGACTGGAGGCAGAGAGAATCAGCTGTCCTCACTCTGTAAAAGTGGTAAGGATCTTCTTTCCGAATAGGCGTACTTCCTGAAATGAATTTCAGAAGTGGAGGTCATTCCCAGTTACTGCTGCACTGTCGCTGCCCGCTGCTTATAAAATGAGTCAAATGCAGAAGATTAACCTCCCCATTTAGAGAAATAACATATAACTTAACTTAATGGACTTCTACTGACATCCAAATAAAAATAAATCACCTCATATTACTGTAAGAACTATTGTAATGATGCTATAATGAAATGCACTTTTTGGTTATTAATGGGAGAAAGTGTGTGTGTGTGTGTGTGTGTGTGTGTGTGTGTGTGTGTGTGTGTGTGTGTGTGTGAAGATGAAGGATGGAGAGAGAAAGTGACAGTATGAGATGTGTGCTCCCTCCTCCTCGCTCTCCCCTAACACTCTGTGTGTTTGCGTGGACTCGCGGTTGTGGATCAATACCTGCCAGTCTCCTCCTCACAGTACCAGAAGCTGAGTAAGTCGGTGCATCAATATCAAAGTCTGTGCGTGTCTGTGTGTGTGTGTGTGTTCTCGCTTGTGTGTGTGTGTTGTACGTTTAGGTATAGTCCAAGCTGTCTCTGCTCAGCCTTGTCTCAGCTGCCTTGTAGGTAGGTGCCATTCTTCCTCCTAACAAGAGGAACCTTTCATTAGTGGGAACAAGCTTGAGTGATGTCTTATTTCCCCCCAGAACAGCCTTGCGTGCTGTACAGTTGTTACTGTGAAAATACTTGCAGGAATGTTGTTATCCAGATGGAAATTAATTGCAAGTCTGTAGAGATAAGGGGCCTGCAGAAGCATCAAATTTCACGTATTTGTATTATGTTTTGCCCAATGTTGAGTCTTAGGGTACAATTCTGTGCTCCAAAGTATCACTTATCATTTTCTGTCTGATTATACAAAATTGTACATGTAGCTGTGATAATGGCTTTGGTGGCATCTAACAGCGGGTACTGCTGTGTTCACTGTGAACAAATGTAGCAACTCGATGAAGGTGGAATACATCATGGTGGAGTCTACACGGCCCCTATTCCAGTTATAGCCCATGCAGTGGGTTACAGACTGTACCTTTAGAACTACAATAATGTTGCAGTGACTGCAGTTGTGGGACAATGGGACTTTTAAACCCATTTAACAGTTCTTACGTTTCTTAGTGAAATGGATGTCAAAGGGCTAAGCAAACTAACCGAATGCCACAGCATGGTCTACATTCACAGCACGGCTTTTCACAAATCTGAAAAGGAGACAAGCAGCTCAAACATTTCTAACCACAGGTTTTCTGCCTGTCTGACTGTGTTCACAAAGCAAAAGTTAAGCGACCTTCATAATGCGTTAGAATGTTTTTGTTCCTTTTTAATAATTTTTAAGGTATTAAAATGTCCACATTTCATAAAACAAACAATGCACATTACTAATTATCTCTGTCTGCATGGAACATAGGCAAGATTAGAATTTTTTGCTTTGATTTACGACTTTATGAGCTGCAAAACTGCTAACACTACAGTTAACTTCTCCTCTCCCGTCATGAGTATTCATGAAAACATCGCCCTTAAAAGATGGCGAATACTACTACAGACCACTGCATCCCAAAACTGAAATATATGCACACCCTCCTAATGTAGAATAAATGCAAAATAATACAATTCAAGTTTACCTTTGGGACACTTTGGTCTGGGATGATTGAACAACCAGGAGTTAAAAGGACGAACCAAGAACAAAACGATGATGACTTTTATAATATTTTATTGAAGTAGAAGTACAGGTTTTACCAGTGTACATGAATCAAATGTGAGTAATGTCTTTAAATCAAAACCCTTATGACTGAAACTTCACATCCTAATAGGTAACCAGTCTGACAAACAAGCTAGATTCCAATCATGCAAACATAAACTGATGACACTATGGCTCTATGGATCAATATGAGCCTTTAATGCTATGGTTTGTTCATTTAATGTTTTCTCTTCAGGCTTGAAAGCTCATAAAGGACATTATTTATTTCCAATACGTGCATAGATGTCAGAAATGCATATAAGTCACATACACTCGCTGCATCATCCCGTTTTACTTTGTTCCCTCTAACACCGTTAGAGTCATACTGGATTTCATTGCTGCCATAACTTACATGCACTACTGGTTTTATTTCTAAGATGCTGCTACAGATTCATGGCAGTGCAATGCTACTGAATTACTGTTCTACTGATGTACTACCTCGTCATTCTGACATTGTCAGTGGCACAATTAATCTCAATTACACAGCCTCCGTTGCAACCCATAGTTATTCTCTGTGGTTCCTGTTTTATTTTGAAAGCCTTACCTGTCTGGTCTGTTCAGTTCCTGCCCTCGTGTGTCTCATTCATTATCCACACCTGCTCCTCATTACTCACCGGCCCCTGATTCCCTCATTAGCCATATATACTTTCTTTGTTATCTTGTCGATTCATACTGCTTGCCATGTTCTTAGTTTCTGTGTTCCTGTCTTGCTCTTTTAATGTTCCCTGTGCTTCTGTCTCGAACCCAGCAGACAGTCCATGCCAGGACCGGTTAGACTCGAGTTTGCTTCTCCTGTGCCAGCAACCCCGATGTCCACCTTCTTTAAGTTCCTCGGGTATTCTATAGTTCTAGAAGCCACTCTGACACCCAGCAGGCACCTTTTGAGGGCTGGTCGTTTTCACAGGGTCCCATGGAGGCCACAGAAGACACGGTGGTCCATGCTGTCGATGCCATTGACGGTTTCCGCTGCCCCATGCCACAGAGTCTTCTCTGCCCAACGCCACAGACCGGCCAACCACTGTTCCTAATTTCCAGTCTGCGGCCTATTCCTGAGTCAGCGGCCTGGCCGACCTCTGATCCTGTTCCCAAGTACCCAGTGGGGCCAACTCCTGCTCCTCGTTCCCGGTTGCCCGTCCAGGTGACATCTGTTCCTGGTTTCCAGTCTGCGGCCTGGCAGACACCTGTTCCAGGTTCCTGGTTGCCGGTCCGGCCGACACCTGATATCCAGTTGGCAGCCTGGTCGAAACCTGTTCTAGATTCCCAGTCAGTTTCACAGTCCACACCGGCTCCTGTTTCTGAGTTGGTGGTCTGGCCGACCTTGGTTCCCGCTGAGCTGCAGCAACCACCAGTTCCTGTTCAGCAGGCGCAGCCTCCCGTCTCTGCTGAGCTGCAGCGCTTCCCAGTGGTTCCCAGTTCCTGTGCTGCTGAAGTCTCCTGTGGTTGAGCTTCACCTGCCTCCCGTTTCCGCGGCTCCAGCTTCATCGCTAACATCCAGTGCAGTCCTGTCTCCATCACCGGCCTCCAGAGTGGCTCTGCACGTCTGCCCTGCTTACAGGCCATCTGCCTGAAGGTTCTTGCTCGGCCCCCAGTTCCAAGGCCATTTGCTAACTCATCTTTCTAATTTGTTTTACATTTTTGCACATGTTTTTGAGTTATACTTATGCTATTATGATGCTCTTGTTGTTTCTTGGTTCCTTTACCCATGTGTCTGCTCCAAACCTAATTGTGTTTCTTGTGTGATGACAATGAAGGAATCTTAAATATCAGAACATTCAATTCAATTTTATTTATATAGCACCATATCAAAACAAAGTTATCGCAGGGCACTTCTTCACATATAGCAGGTTCAAACTGACTCTTTATTTACAGAGACCCAACAATTTCCACTATGAGCAAGTACTAGGAGACAGTGAGAAAGAAAAATCCCTTTTAACAGGCAGAGACCTCGAGCAGAACCAGAACCAGGCTCTGGGTGGGCGGTCATCTGCCTCGACCAGTTGGGTTGAGAGAGAGGGGGGGATAGAGGAGGGATGGAGTGAGAGAGAGTGATAGCAGGAGGAACGAGAACACACAGAAGCACAGTTCCACATAGAGACATAAATCAGTAGTAGTAGCAGTAATGGTATTGATGAAAGCACACAACTATGGGAAAGGGAAGCAGTCAAGTTAGTAACAAGCATAATCAACATGCTGGCAAAATCAAGAGAGCTTGTCCTGCCTGAGGTAAATCAGCCTTGACATTTGAGGCTGATTACAATTGATTCTGGTGTGTATTTAAGTTTTCCTTTAAGCCAGCTTCTTTGTGTTTGAGTCGCAGCCACCGACAGGACATGATGGATTTGAGTGTTTTCGTAAGTCCAGCTGAGTTGCTCCATTTTGAACTGACTGCATTTGGTAGTAGTAGGAAGAACTCCTTTCAAATGCAAGGCAGGATGCGTGTGGTGTACTGAAGCAATAGAAATACAAGCAACTAGAAAAATACATTGGTTATCAGCATTGTTGCACACAGCTGTGAACACACAGGAAGCTGGTGCAGATGTACAGTAATTCTAATGGGTGTAGACCTTAAATTCTCAATGGTCCAGTCCTAGAAATAGCTGCTTCTTTATAATCAAAAACTAGCTAACTTGTCTTAGAGACAGCAGACTAACTCTGGACTATTTTACTACAGCAGTGATTAAATTGTTTATACAGGCCACTTAACATGTTCTCTGGCAATGCAGGGTATGGATTTGAACTCAGAATCAAATTTAAGGTGAAGAAGTCACAAATGCAAGAGTGTATGTAATGTAATGAATGTAATTTTAAAGCAGAGAGAAGTCTTTACAGTCCTCCTCATTATGCTCCCTTTGTCCTGTGGTCAAATGGACACATCCATATAAGCACACACACACACACACACACACACACACACACACACATACACACACACAGATTCAGCTCACGTCTGCTAGAGAATACATTTTTATATCAAAAGGCAGGTGTGACCTGCTCTCGAAGATGTAATTAACTAGCGTTTGAAACGGCACAGCACTTCTACTGCAGTGTAGTCTGTTGCCAACAAGTGTGTATATGCAGAACGCATGGCCCATGTTTGCAGGTGGTCTTCTTGAGTTAGTCATTATCTGTTTGCTGTTTTGACAGGTCTCAAATTCAAAATGTCTCCGCCTTTGGATTTATTGTAGTTTATATTTCCACAACCATGCAACAAGAAATATTAAGTATGGATTATTTCATTCAAACTCAAACTCATCAGTAACTGCAGACATAGGCATCAGTACCGTAATGAAATATCCTGGGGTTTCATGGCTCAGTGTCTCAGGGTGCGTCTGTGAGCAATTGTAAGGCGGCCTTTTGATAAAAGAAAAAAAAACTCCTTTGCACAAATGTCTTTCCCTGTTCAGGGGCATCAATAACTCCTTACCCACAGAGCTCAAATTGGATCATAAATGAGATCATTGTAAACTTCAGTTAAGAGTTCAGTTCAGTTCAAATCTTTACTGTCCCTCAAGAGGAAATTACTTTTGCACAAAGGCAACATAAAATACATAAGAAATATAACAAACAGTAAAAACACACACAAAAGTAACATTGAACGTGCTGGTTCTATACATGCACTGCACAATACAATAAAAGGAAAAGGAAAAACTGCAACAAAACGAGTAGGGATAGCAAAGTACTAAACTGTGCTGGGAAGCAAGAGTATATGTTAGACTTAAAAGTCTAAACTGCAAATGTCATCAGGAGAGAAAGCCGGACAAGGGGGGCATATGGGATAAGGAATAGAATTTTCAGAAACCATGTAATTGAGAATGTCAGATTCCTTAAATGGATTTGCTAAGTCACAGATGATCACATGTCTTTCATTAGGTTTTCATGTTGGGCTGTGGATATTAGCATAAAGGCCCCTCAGGGGACAGCCTCAGGGAAAGCTACAGATGTTATGGTATGCTGCATTTATAGCCTGTAGTCCACTGGTTGAATGTGCATCTACCTATAAAAATATTCTTATTGAAAGTACAAGGCTGGAAATATGTTATACTTTTCTTGCTGTCAAGAAATCCCATGAAATGACCAAAAGAAATTGATCCTACTAACAATTGTTGTTTGCGATTCCAAAGCTTGGTAGATCTTATTCCTCTATATGCCATGGAACTGCATTGTTGTCCAAAAACTATCAAACAGCAAACATTATCAACATCAGTTCAACGTCGCAGTTTTTCAGAGCAGATCCCACATACACCGTCCTGCTTCCATAAATACTAACTAGAGCACTAAGTCTGCAGTTGCATCTTCAGCAGGATTGGTGGTCCAAGAAACATGTAGTGAGACCAAAGTTAATCAGAGTACCTGGGTTGAAGTTCTACTGACTATATTTACCGATTGAAGAGCAGCCCTCTCTTCATTTTGCAAAGTGCTTCCTGAGCCCTGGCAAATCTGAGGCTGAGAGCAGACGCCTTTATCATTGTTAACTCCTCCTTGAATCGTCTTTAACATAATAGCCTCTAATAACCCAGCAGGGAACACACAATTGAGACAAGATGAAGAGGAGTGAAAGGAAAAACCATAGCTCACATCACTCAGCGTTTCCCTCCTTGTTTATAAGCTGGCTGGGTGAGTGGAGGGGTTGAGTATGTCGGATGAAAGTTAATCAGGGGGAAATTCGATCAGTCTCCATCCAGCAGCAGCAGCAGGTGGTCATCGTGTTGGTCACGCAGAGAAAGCATGTCCTCTTGCCTGCTCGGCTTGTCTGTGTGTGTAAGTGTGAGTGGGCATATGCTCTTCCTTTGTCCTTGCAACCCAATAAGTGTCAGGGTTTCCTGAGTTCACTGGTGAATGATTACGTTAAAGAAAGTGAGGGGGAGATTAGACAGGGAGAGAGAGTGAGGGGGACTGAAGCGAAGAGGAGGATGTTGTTTGGCAGACCTCTGTCAGTCTTCCTGTTCTTCATACCACCCTGTCAATGATGGAATGTAACTAAGTACATTTACTCAAGTACTGCACGTAATTACAAATTTGAGCTACTTGTACTTGGGTATTCTCATGTATCCATCTCATGCTACTTTATATTTCAACTGCATTTCAGAGGGAAATATAGTCCTTTTTCCACCACCACATTTGTTGCTTGTTACTTCTGAGATTAAGATTTTTACATACAAAATGTATAAGCTTTTAAAATACAACACATTGTTACGTATTTAAGCAGTGGTTCCCAGTCTTTTGGCTCGCCACCCCTTTGAAAAACAACAATGTCTTGGGGCCTTTGTCACTTTTCAGATGACTATAAGTTGTTAGTAGTTCCACCCAAGAGTGATTTCCCCTCCAGGCTTCTCTGATGGTTTAATTGAAATAACTGTTTGAAGCCCAAACTTGTCCAATGTATCACAAAACAGCAAAGATTTGAGAAACGTCCCAAAAAATGGGAAAAGGTTTATGCAACAGAACCTTTAGTTTTTTCTAACCCTCAGATTTACATTGTGACTTTTTGCAGGGCCTTGGCCCTTAGGTTGGGAACCACTGCACTAAACTACCTAACTGTCCACCTCAGCCAGTTACATCTGTAAAATCCTGCTTGAAGTATTTTTACTTTTGATACATTAAGTAAATTTAGTTGATAATACTTCTGTAGCTTTCCTTAAGTGAGATATAGAGTACAGGAAGTCTACTTGTAATAGAGTATTTCTACATGGTCGTATAGTTACTTTTACTTAAGTAAAGGATCTGAATACTTCTTCCACCACTGCTCCATGCACACACACACACACACACACACACACGGTTCAGTTTCAAGAATGTTTTGATCCAGAGAGCACAGTCCCAGACTACAATCACAAGTGCTGTAACCTGTTAGACTCTTGAGGGAAATCGGCTCATGTAGCCTTTTGTGCATGAGTTTTCAATTCGCACACAGAAGGCTAAGTGAAGGTTACCCCTCTGGCGGCTGCTCCGCTACAGTATCAACAGCCTCCTCTGGTGTCTGCTCTGGATGTTGTTGTGTTAGACTTCCATTGCATGCTCATATGACCAACCTGCCACCTGGTGATAAGACTGTGTCAACAATTGTTCTTCTGGAGAATATTATGTTTATGTCATCCCAGTACATAAGGTTTCTTTTACACTTAGAAATTGCAGATTGAGCTTATCTTTGAGACTGTCCACACAGGGAAAATGCAACCCTGTCAAACTCTGTAGACAAGAATGTCAATTTTGGATGATTCTGCAATGTTGTTACATATCTTGCAGTGTCTTGATTGGGAACTATGGTATTAAGACTGCGGTTATCTCAAATAAAATACAGTTAATGATTAGGGTCAGGCAACTTAAGCCTAGGGAACGATCATGGTCATGGTTAAAAGACCTGAGGCTATGTCTATAGCATCTACTGGATTACATTTATTTTCCATTAACAGTATTTCTTTGAGAAATATTGTAAATGTAGTTCTTGGATGGATGTGTTAAGCTCAAATGCAGAGGGCTTTGAAATTACTTAGAGTTATTCATAAATGTTAAATGATGCAACTAATTTGCCACCCATTGAGTCAAAAAACAAGCCAAAAAACTGATTGGAGCAATAGTTTGTGTCAAACGTTACATGTTTTGTTGACCCTTCCCATCCAGTCACTTTGGACTAACCCCCTAAGAAGTTTTGCGGCAGTATTACAACTTAATGATGCCTTTACAAGGCCACAAGAGGCCCTAGTCACTTATGTAAACATAGGTTGTTTTAGGCATTTGAACAACCAGCAATGCTGTCATTTCCCCAGCCTAGTATCCCTAAGAATTGTCTCTCTGCACCTTACATCCAATGCCAACGTTCAGTGCCAATGCAGGAAGTAGTGTGTCACAAACCTGCAATCCTGTAATCCCCCCCCCCGAACCCCTCTCAGGTAGTATTTGTGTCTAAATCTAACCATAGCAGTGGAAGATCAGAAAACAGCCATATGGATTGTTTTGAGGTCATAAGTAAAGGTTATGGAAGACATTGATAAATTATGTCATACAGCCAATGGGGCGTCATATTAAAAAAAACTTCTATGGGACATTTTAGAGGGCAATGACCAACAATGTTGGTGTTATTATCATCATATGTTCAGTTTCCTAACAGCAGAAGCATGGAATCTCAGTGGTTGCATTAAGTATTTAGGGATGTCCAGGCATATCAATTCTGTGTTTCTTTATCATTCCCCGCATACTCATACATAAGTCCATGCCTATAGTTTGTGTTGCTTTACCTTGTCTTTTGTGTTTTCTTTATTTTTGCTCATCTAGACGATGGTTGCATGTTTGCATGATAATCTACTATAACTGTCAGGGTCATTATGTTGGCCTATTCTGTGCACAAGACACGTATTGCATGTCAGTCCGTTCTGGGAAAGGAATCTCTCCTCTGTTACTCCGTCTTAGGTTTCATCCATATTTTGTCTCAGGGTGTTCCTGGAACCCTGAGACAAAATCTATATATACCTAGAGAGCTTGTGAGAGCTGTGGTTTGCTGAGATGTCTAAATTAGGTGCTGACCTGTGTGTGTTGTTTCTCCGTGGACCTTTAATTTGAAAAGATGGCCTTCCCTGTTGTTGGTGACTTTCTGCCCTGCTGTGATCTTCTCCAAGATGTCATCCACATCCACAGGGAGTCAGCTTGCACTGAGAATTAACTCTCAGCTGTTTCAAGAAAAACCCACTCAGCTCAATGAGTGTTCAATTGCAGATCATGCATTTTGCATGCATTGTCTTGTATGTTCTTAGGCGTGTCCTCTAAGACTATTTCTGTGTGGACTGACCAGGTCCGATGGTCTCTAAAGGTCTGGATATTGCATGGTGTTTCTAGCCTCCCAGCGGCACCGGTGACAAAGCCGGACAGCCCGGTGACAATGAGCTTAAAGGGCGACTTTGCACACACACGCATACACACAAGACAAAATAGTGTACACACTGTGTTGACAAGGTGGTGACTGTGTTGTTTTGAAGGTCAGTGGTCTGATGTATAAGTGCTGCGTATCGCCCCGGGCTGAGCTCCTTTTCCTTATACATTTGTGTCTGCCGTGATTCTTAATGCTGATGTGTGTTTTCTACAGTTCCCCTGACTTTTCTTAATTACCTTATACATTATGCATCAGTGCTATTATCCTTTGTGGAAATAAGAGCCCTCAGAATGAGCCATTTATATGGAGAACTAGCGACTACTGCTTTACATTAAGTTTTATACGGATCTACAGTAAACGTATGCAGATACAGTTAGATACATGTAAATGCTACCACTTTCAGTCACTTAATTATGACTGTAACTTCCAGCCAGGACAAGATGTCATCAGGTGCCTTACAACTTTCCTCAGATGTTTCGACCCAAAACCACAATGCCCTCCAGTTGGTCAGCAGGGATGCCAGTCACTGCCCATCCTCTCCTGGCTTCCGACTCAACTCCTCCCATCTGTTCCAGAGCCAACAAGAGGCTCTTTCTGCTGCCTCTCCCAACGTGCGTGCAGCTGTTTTCCGCTCCCTGCCTGCCATCCTTTATTGCAATATCTGTGGTCATGTTGTGGATTTGTGAGGCTAATACTGATAAAGATAGTTTTAAACACATAACATATTCAACAGCATTTACACGGATCCCTTACAGTTGTGACCAAGCTACGTTCTAAACGAGACATTGCTGAACAGACTATATAATTACAGAGACGCTGTTTCTAAATGTCCTGTACTGCAATTTCTTGTTACCTATCAGTCAACATATAAACTCATGGTGGTATAGAGTATCAATAAGCAATAATCTCACTATAGGCCTACAGTATAATCAAACTCTTCCTGATTAGCATTCTGAA
>JAVQJV010091514.1:0-18755 GCA_036024995.1 Gadopsis bispinosus | reverse complement strand
GCTCCAGCCCCTCATCCAGACAGCACTTGATACAGACCAGACCTGAACTACCTCCTCCAACCACTGCCACACGGCGAGCCATGCTGTGAAGGATGCACTGGATCAGTCTGAAAAGTGTTGTATAATAAATATGTAATCAGGAAGATACATCCACAGAGCTGCACATAGAAGGACACTGAGTTTTCCCCCTTATCCCCAATTTAGTATGCTGATTTTATCCGAAAATAATATACAATGGATTATTCTTGATTTTATGTACAGTCGTCTTTGCAGGGTCGTGTTCACGGGCTATCTGTGCCACCGCCACACACACACACACACACACACACACACACTTCCCCAGATCAAAGTTCCACGCGGGGCTGACATGGGGCTAGAAGTCGCAGTTTGACGGAGATTTTCGGTGTTAAACGGCGCGCTGCTCCAACCAAACCTGCGATCGCATCTAAACTTCAGCTCAGGGGCGCTGACGGCGACACTCGGAGCACAGCTGTTTATCCGGACCGCAGTAACTTCATTTACCCAATTTTCAACACGACTCGACACAGATGCGCTCACACGTTGCGATGGACCGTCCAGGTTTCTGCGCGCAGTCGACATGTTCTTACCTTTTGGCGAGTTGAGGGAGGAAAGTACTGTTTCGTGCTGCATGAATCTCGGCAGTGGGCGGAGTGAGACTGAGGGAGATTGCTCACATTTATCGGTCTCATGAAATGAACCCCGAGTCTAAGCAGCGTCAGAGTTATTTAACAGTGGAAAAGTCAACAGAGAGCGCCTCTGCTGGGAAACAGCATTTAACAGCCAGGGGTCGATGTCCTGATGGATCAGAGTAACCTGTTGTCTTAAATATAGCGAAGGGAGGCCAAAGAAGCAGTTAACCACTGTAATTAATTGCTTTATTTTGGACCATAATCAATAACTCACTTTCTATTGAGTCATCGCGTCCTTTTGTTAAGTCAGGTTTCCTATTTTTTAATAAACTAGGATTTATTAAAAGCTAGATAAAGAGAGGAAGTGATGGCTTTTCAATTATTCAGTTATTTTTACTAAGGGATTACTGATTTAGAACAATTTACATGCCTCGCAGCTGTTAAAGTGTACAGCGTGTGGACATTTACAACAAAACATGACTCTCAGAGAGCAAACGTCTGCTTTGCGCTTGTGTCTCCATCTGCTGGATGTTGAACACCTTACAGCCAAATACAGTTCCTTCTGTTCTGCAGACCACATGAGAAGCCAGCAGGTTTTCATCCGTGAAACGGAGATGTGGCCGTCTCTAACAGCTGCAGTGCATCATGGAGTTAAATAAGTACGCATAGGTTGAATGCAATACAGTGTGGACAGCCTCAACTTGCTGCTTCATTCAGTACAGGATGGTGTCATGGCACCGTTCATACAGGTAAGTGCAGTTCAAAGTGCATCACAGGTGACAAGATAAGACACAACATGTGTAGACCACGAAGACAGAAAAAAAGAAAAATCTTAAAGTACATGAAAACAATGCATGCGAGTAAAAACTATATTAAATAGATGGAAAGGGAAAAAAGAGGTAATTTAATCCCAATGAAATGAAAAAAGATTTTACCACAAATACACAAAAGTACTTGAGTAAAACAAAGTGGGTAATGTCTATAAAACATTCTTAATCACAAGCCAGGCTGAAGAGGGAGGTTTTAATTTTAAGTTTAAAACTTTCCACACTTCCAGCTGCCCTGAGATCCTCTGGCAGACTGTTCCAGCGGCTCGGAGCATAAAAGCTAAAAGCTGCCTCACCAAATGTTTCAGTCCTACACTTTGGAACAACTAGCGGGCTCGTTTTCAAGTGCTGACATGAGGTGATTAATATAAAATAACTTTCCATATTTTGGATCAAGTTCATGTCCAGATTCTCTCACTTTTGTTGCATTTTTAAACTTTTACCACAGTCTTGTGAGAGCCGTGGGACTGTGTAATGACGCTGTATCTTACTGACTGTAAGTACAGGTACAACAAGTGTCCTCCTGGTGTCCTAGGTTTCTGGAAAGCTGTTAGATTACAGCAGCATCAAACACAACATGATGCTGCTTTCCAGTTTTAGGAAACCATTCATCTTTGTGGAAAAATAATTACTGTTGTGTATGAAATGTATTAATTCAATGTTCACTGACCCTGACCTTTGACCTCTGCTGAATGGAGACCGGATTCTTTTGTTTTTTGGGGTTTAACTGAACTGTTGGACGGAGCAGAGTGTTTCTGTATTCACTGTGATGATCGGTATTTAATTTAGGAGGTATTCAGTGTTTGGACTCTGCTGTACAGTGCAGTACTGCAGTACTAATACAATGTATTATTTCAGTGCTGGACACAAGGTGGTGTGATTTTTATGAAAACAGTCAGAAAATATCAGCCTGAAGTTTTCAGAGTGTTTGAATGAATGTGTGTGTAACTTGAAAAGGCCACGTGACCTTTAACCTTTCCACAGAACAGCACTCACATACCAAGACACGTCTGTATTTCACATATAATTTATTATAAGAGTTATTTCAACATCTGTAGTAATAATATACTTCACACGACATGCAGGCTGGATTTTAAGATATTAGCGTAATTACAGATGTCATCGTGACAAATCCAGTAATGCCACTTCAGCTCTCTATTATGACTACGGACAAAACCAAGTTACGACAATGCAACTATGCGAGCTACCGCGCTGGTGTATTGTCATGGGAGCTGCAGTTTTTTTGTGTCAAAGAAATTAAAGATTTATTGATCACGTAAAAGTTGAACTTTGTTACAAAGACAAACATATGGACTCTTGTTTGTCTCAGAATATGGAAAATAAACTCCTGGAAGACGCTTCATGTTTTCAGGAAAGACTGATGACGGAAATTAGAGATTGTGTAGAGTTACAGAAGCTAGACAGGAAGCGTTATCATTACTTGGACTGGCGAATCATCGGTTCGTGCATTTGTGGCAAGTCACTCCTCACGCCAATGACATCACTGAGCTGCCTCGCCCTCAGGAGGCGTGATCACTCCCCAGGGCATGCTGGGTAAGTAGTGTGCCAGCCACTCCCCCCAGCTGCTCCTGGGCTCCTCCCCTCCTCCTCCTTTCACCTCCCACCCCCCGACTACCCAGTCCAGCTCCTCTTTCCCTCCCCCTGCCTCCCTCCTCTCCTCCCGCAGAATTACACTGTAGCGCTTCCTGGAAACTCCCCCTCCACTCCTTTCTCTATCCATCTCTTCATCTTTCCCACTTCCCCTCCTCCCTCCTTCTTCTGCAGAGACCTGACACTCTTCCACCACATCTCTCCACCCCTCTATCTCCTCCTCTTTGCTTAACAGACGGTATAGTGTCTTCCTGTACACTCCTCTCTCCTCTCTCCCTCCTCTTTTTCCTTCTTCTTCCTCTCTCGTTACTACACCTCCTCCTGTTGGCTCCAGAGTGACAAGGAGTCTTTCTTTCCCTCCTCCTTCTCCCTCACCTTCCTTACCTCCACCTTCCCTCTCCATGGCTTCTCCTGCCTCTCTGTGAATGATCAGAACAGAGCGATACAGCGCCATCATTCCTCCTCCTCCTGCCACCTCCTTTTCTTCCCTACTGCTGTATGTTACCAGTCTCACTCCCTCACTCCCTCCTCCCCTCCTGGCAAGCGCCACCCTCAGTGGCTTGTACACCCTCCTGTACCAGATGACCAGCCTTGCCAGAGTTGCCAATATGCATACCACCGACACCATGCACAGTAGCAGGCACCCTGTGAAAAGCCAAAAACAGAACACCCCTGCTCCACTGACAGCATTAATTTTACCATGTGAAGCAATTGACGAAGTAGTTGACAAGGTGGTTGACCAGGCAGTGGCGGTTGTAGTTACTGCCCGGAGTTGTGGTGTTGTTGATGTTACAGTGAAAGGAACAGATTTGGTTGTCCCGACAGGTGTTGGTGTAGCGGTCGTCATGTCGTCATTTTCAGTTAAGGGTCTGACAGTAGGAAGAGTAGTCAAAGTATGAGACCCAACCAATGGCCCCTCAACTCTGACCTCTGACCCTGAATGATCTGACCATTCAATGAGATGGGTGAAGGTTTGGTAAAAGAACCACGTGACTGTTATGGGGTACTCAGTGTGAAGTTCTTCTACGAACGCTGGTGTAGCAGTTGAAGTGGCAGCAGGAGTAGTAGGAAGAGGAGAAGGAGAAACGGTGGTAGTAGCTGGGATAGTAGTCGTGTAAGGAAAGTCCGTAATTATTGGCTGGTAGAAGTCTCCCCTTGGACCAGATTCTGTCGAAGGTTGACACAGATCGTATATTTCTAGACTAATTACAGGTTTACCCTTGTGCCACTGTGGAGAGTCACACACCTGAAAACAGACAACAACCATCAAAACATAAGTCACAGTATGCCAAAATGAATCCCTTTTCGATTTAAAAAATGCATCAAAGCAACAATCAGTGCAGTATTACACAATGGTATAAGATTTTTGTTCGATCGCGTCTAACGGCAAAACTGTCTCTAGCTGTTCTTAACGGTCACACTAGAGTAAAAAGCCTGCTGTCATAGAGCTGTACGAGACGTGATTATATATACTTTCACACCTGGGTGTTTCAGACGCAGTTTGACAATGTGATGTGCCACTTTCTTTGAAGCAAGCTTAAGGCCTTACTTTTGTTAGATTCTACCTAAGGACGAATTTAAAGGTATTGCAAGTCCTACTGATCGTGTTGAGTAACCACATCATAAAAGCCTGTCTTCTGTTTACTGAACCCTCCAGCCATCCATCAGTCAATTTTCTGATGCTTGTACAGGTCCAAGTTGTGGTGGCAGTAAGGTAGACTAAACTATAACAGAAACCAAAACCCAGCAAATATGAGATTAGATGTCAAGCTTCACGCAAATTTGAGTTAGGAGTTTTGGAGTCAGAACCAAATATCATGACATTCATGTTCTACTTTTTGCAGCGTCCGTCTTTACTTTATTTGTTGCTGTTACTTTTTTTTCTGTTGGTGATACTCACCACACTCTCTGCGTCGCTCTTGATGATCGGGCCATCCCGGACATAGATGTTGAGTTCATACTCGTTGAGGTATCTGTGCAAGTAACCAAGGGAACAGAAGCAGGCCCAGAGATTGGCTGAGAGGTAGAGGTATGGCACCTCCTCCTTCTGTCTGAACCAATCATCTGGCATCACATTGATCTGAAATTAAAAGGAAATGTCCTGCAGTTTTAGACACGTCAACCTGCGTCCCCTACAAGTGAGAACATTGACAGTGGCTGTGAACATGTACCATCGGTAAGCTACAGTAAAATAGTTTTTTATCAACCTTTTTTCTTACTGATTTTGTGCTCAAATACTTTCAAAGCTTCGTGGTATGTGTTCTCCCACCTTGTTGTTCTCCAGGTAGAGGGTCTCTATGGCAGGGAGGGGGTGGAGCATGAGTGCGGGAAGCACCTTGATACGATTCGCCGACAACTCCAGGATCTAGAAGGTAGGACAGCTAGTCAGATGGGAACCAACGAGGAGCCAAGTGTTCTTTGTTAAGAAAACTATGAACTCAGATCCTTAATGATCTGGGTCCTTCCTAACAAGCTACCTTCATGCTGTGCATCTCAAATTCATTATAAGCTGTGTTCACAACATGCATCCAGTATTCAGCCTTAACAGAATGCTTAGTTCCTTCATCATATTAACTCTAACCCTACAAAATTATGTACGCAATGTGTGTCCTGACTTCCAAACATGCTATGTTTGCACCCATCTGTCCTCGCTATCAGGCTTCACATGCTCACATTGCTCACAACATGCATGCTAACACACTGACCTCCAGCTTGCTGAGTCCAGAGAAGGTGTAGTTGCTCAGAGACTCCAATACGTTGTTGTCCAGGTAGAGTTCAGTCAGACCTGGACAGGCGGAGAAGGAGCCATCAGAGAGGGACGTCACACGGTTCCACCCCAGCCGGAGAACACTGAGGCTGGGCAGGACCAGAGAAGTGCTGGAGGTCACCTCTGGAACCTGGACACTCAGAAATTCATAATTTAATTCTAAATATGTACATACAACAATATGAGAGAATCAAATGTGGAATGAAACATATATCACTTAGTATTGATATTAACTGGCTTTACTTTTATTGATTCAGTATTTATTTATCAGACACCTTGTTGCCTGTGAGGTCGATCTCATATATCTCTGAAAAGATCTGGAAGGAGGACCAGGAGAGACTGGAGAACAGGTTGTAGGGGAACAACAGAACCTAAAAATGGAGTCAGTAGAAGAAAAAAGACATTCAAAGCTGTCAGGGTTTCCTGTCAAACTGTCATCTTATCGGTCAACAACAGTAAGCTTGTGTCTCCGGTTTAGTCTCCTCCTGGCAGTCAAATACTTCATTCAATTAGGGCTGAGATCAGACCTGACAAACCACAGTCAGTATAAAACCTGCGTGTAGAGGCTGTAGGTGCACAGAAAACATGCTGACCATCGGCTCTTCATCATGTTCAGGAACGTGAATTCAGCTTTAAAAGAGTCTGATATTAGCAGTATATTTGAGCTGTTGTATTAATATTTGAAACTCTGCACGTCCCAGATAACGTTTAGTTTCCTCTGAGGAAAACTGTCCACAGGATTCAAACTGTCAGTACATCATGACGAGGAGAGTCCTGTATTTAAAGGGGATGAATATAAAAACTGTATGGAAGCACACATTGCATTCAACAACATTAAATTAATTAATTAATTGGAGAGCTTATCTCGTAATTATTACTTTCTGTTTTATAATAAGAACATAATAATGTCAGAACATCTGGGTGCTGTTCCAGAAATAAGTAAAGCTCTTTCAAAATCCCATGAACATTTGAAACATTTTATTATGATGCCAATAACTAACAATCCAGCCATGGAACAAAGACTGCCTCAACAGTATGTTGTGTGATCTTACATTTATAGATAACCCTGATAGAACCCCAAGTATAAAAATATTAAATTTATTTGTCCTCTTTCCTTTAGGACTTAATTGACAGACTGTCAGATTCACCTCTGTCTGAGCATTTTGACCTCTGCACATCTAAACCGACTTTATATTTAACTTGTCGTCTCTGTCCAGCAGCTGTCAGTGTTTCGTGGTGTTACCTTGGTCGAGGGTTCGAATCCCACCGGCACGTCGCTGAAGCCGGCCGCCGTGCAGTTTTCTCTCGGCCGGTGGTCCTTGTCCCTGTCGCTGTGGCAACCGGCCACCGCTGTAACCATGGTAACATGGGACAGGAGGAAGAGGAGGACGAGGAAGAGCTGCATTCTGAAAAAGACCCTCAGCTCGTTAAAGACGGTCTGTCTGTCTCAGTTTGACAGGAGAAACTAAGAGGGAGGACAGACTCAGCACACAGTGTGTGTGTGTGTGTGGTGTGATTGACAGTTGCTGAAGCAGGAAGTGTGATAAGACTTCAGCTGGAGCTCTGTTGATATCTGACCACTGCTCCTCTGTCACATTAGATTTGTTCTCAGCAGCTTCCTCGTTGTATTTTTTAAGGTAGCTTTTATTTTAACGTTCGAGGCATCCTGCTGTGTTTCTAACACAAAAACACAAAGTAGATTATGATGTCCAGAAACAGTTACTCTGACAGGAGAGCTACCAACACCGACACATATGTTACTAATGTAAATTATTATTCTTAACTGCTGCTGCTGCCATGCTTCCGTCGAGGCTCAGTGTCGGTTTTTATGTTTCCTGCATTTGACATCTGCTGCTGAGTCAGTTTTCTGTTTTCCATTAAATGTAAGTTATGTGGGATAAAAAGCATCACGTTTGCTAAAGTAGTTACATTTGAAAGTTCAGATTTGTTGAACTTTGACCTGATTGATCTAAGGCTGCGAACTGGCTCATATGGGGTCAGTATTTCTGCTAAATAGCTTGGAGCCAGACTAAGGCGTGCCTTATATGTGATCAGTAAAATCTTAAAATCAATTCTAAATCTAACGGGGAGCCAATGGAGAGAAGCCAGGATCGGGGTGATGTGATGTCGTCTGTTAAAACCAGTAAGAAGCTGAGCTGCTGCATTCTGAACTAGTTGGAGACGAGAGAGTAACTTTTGGTTTATACCAGAAAGGAGGGAGTTACAGTAGTCGAGTCGAGTGTGAAAGCATTGGTTTGATTCTGGAGATGGTTCTTATTTGATAAAGCAGGACTGGACAATTATTTTGATCTGTGGAGCAAAACTAACTACGAGTAACTATGGGATACAACAGGGGATCACGACCCGCCTCACTGTATGAAAACAAGGCTGATCTCCCAGCAGCCTCAGGGCCTTTCTAAGGGCATGTTGTAGTCTTTTGGTAGCTTTGAAGCACTGTGTTCCTTACTGCCATCTCAGCATGCCAACCTGCATTCAGCACCAATGCATTTTGTGATTAGTGGAACTTGCAGCTTTGATAAGCTATGCATCTTTTTTGTTTCTATATGTTAAGAGCATCTTCTACCTTTTAACCTGTCACCTGTTTATTTTGTTTTTAAATGCACACTGGACGCTTGAAACCCAGTCCTAACACAGCAAGCTACCAACCCTACATATTCTTATTTTTGGCCAACAACACATTGCAGCTTAAAGCACCTCCTGTTCTCAGGGCATCTATGTAGCATTTTAGCTCAGGCTTTTCCTTACTGTTTTGGTGCACCTGTTCTTTTTGTCAGAGATGATCCTCCTCAGTTCAGTTTCATCGAACATCCAATCAAATACACAAAGTCACAAGAATAATACTGGTCCATGGGCAACTCTATCTTAAAATTATCCTGTAAAAAGCAATACTTAGAATTATCCAAGCTCTTTCAGAAAACTGAAAATAAGGTTATATAATGTCCCCCTGCCCATGCAAAATGATTGTCCAACACAAACCATTAAACAGAACAGAGACAATCCTTCTGGTTTTGTCGTTTAATTTGAGGCGCTCGTTTTGCATAGTGAAATAATACCTGTGGGTATGTTTTCAGTTTAAAAGATGTGTTCAAGATATGATTTTAGGACATAAAGATTCTTACTGTGGCGTTTAGTATGGATGTGTGTGCACAAAGAAACCTGTAAATACTTTCATTAAATTAATTCATTTTTATTTATATAACGCCATATCATAACATCCGACTCTTCATTACGAAGACCCAACAATTCCCACCATGAGCAAGTACTTGGCAACAGTAGCGAGGAAAAACTACCTTTTAACAAGCAGAAACCTCGAGCAGAACCAGGCTCTGGGTCATCTGCCTCGACCGGTTGTGTTGTGTTTGGGGTCTTCGAGTCTCCCAAATTCAGATCTGAAAGAAAATAAATACAGATAAACCTTTAGTGAATTCTGAGATAAATCACTGCATCACAGCTATATACTAAGTACTTATGTAAACACACTGTACAGGATCTGTAGGGACAATATTGTACATTTAGATTAGCACTGATTACCAGAGCATCATGCTCTCCCTTCTCTCATCTCAGGCTGTTCATCATCTGTGTTTGGCTTCTGGGGCTGTCTTGCTTTGATTATTTCAGTGTTGGTCATTAGTACTTTGCAGTATTGCAGTTTGATTTCTGCAGCGATTCAGCCAGAACCTCATTTTATATAACTCTAGTTTTAGATTGGACTTTAATTTGCAACATATATTTGAATGCTATATTTAAAGAAACGTACAATCATGTTTGTACTGGTTCGTGCAAATCTTATGGTGCTTATTAAATGTTGGTTTTCTAAATAGTTCTGATGAGGAAAATCATTTTAAAAAGACGGAAATCCATAGATATCCAGATATAGTCGTCAAAATGTATGTTTTCTAATCTGTTTTGAGTTGGAAATGAAACCTGACAGGTTTCAGTTGGATTCAGATGACCTTTAATTTTATTAATCCTCGTTCAAATATTAGATCGTCTGCCCTCGTTTAGACCTTTTGTATCTTACACGGTCATTTGAGGTAAATGTTGCTAAACGTTTGTCCGATTGGATGAATTTAACAATAATGGAAATGCATCAGTACATTCTGAAGGTTCTGAGCATCTCAGGGGTAAAATACACAGCAAAACAAGTTGAGCGTTAAAGTAATAAATCTTACATCTTCCATGCTGAAACAGATTTGCTCCTTGTTAGTGGCTCGACAGTTGATGTCGGAGTGAAGACAGTGCTGGATGGCGGTCGTCTTTTTCAAGAAATTGTAGAGTGAAAACTTTGAAATTCAGGCCGTTTGTGTTCAAATGATGATCCGGTCATAGCATAGCAACCGGATTCTTCAGTTGCCTAGAAACAACCTGTAAATAATATTTACTCTAAATATATTATTTATATGTATGTTATATTTCCATTTTAACAGAACTGTAAGAAATTGTGTCCATATCTTTTTTATAAAGACATTTTGACACAAATATACAAAAATAAAAACGATGAATTCCATAGTTAGACTACATGGAGAAGTGTCATGTTAAACAAAGCACACCAGAAAATATAGATTTCTATAACACAAAAACAAAGACTCAGTCGCACAAACATCCCACCTGGATAGTGGACTTTATATGAAGCTGAAAGTGAGTAACAGAGGCCACAGGATGGCGCTGTTCTACAGATAATTCACACTGTCTACACACCCAGATTAATAATCTATTTAAGGAGCATTTCTATGAAGGTATTATTGGTGCAAAACACCTGAGCACCTGTTACAGTGGAGTTTGTAGTTGTAGAAAATCATGTAGTAGTCTTGTAGTCACACATGTGTATCAGTCAATTTAAAGTCAGAGAAAAATGCTTTACAAAGTAGCACACCTGTAAAATTTCTCATTGTACAAATCCAGCGCTAAAAATCACAAATTAAGAAACTCATATGCTCACATTTTTTCTACAGTTGCTGCAGTGTATATGGTGCAACCTGGTGAACGCAAGTCCAATATCCACTCTCTCTTAGCTTCGTTTTCTGTCTTTCACAAGTCCTGAGGGATATACGGAGCTCTTTAGCTGCTAAATGCTCTTTCATATTTTGGGATATTACAGGTGGATCTATAATCACTGTATATTGTTACATTTTACACCATAAGGCAAATTATAGGATTTTTAAATTGTATAGTACAAACTGGACTCCGATGTCGTCATGTTATTGTGGTTATCCAGAGAACCAGTAGTCCCTCAGGAAAATCTTGCACCTGTCCAGAACCTGAGCTGCACCCTGCAGGACTGGAACAATCTGATTTGTAGACAGAACAGCCAATATCACAGTTCCTCCAAATTTGAGGAGCCAGAGAGAAAACAGGACAGACTGCCTGCCCTCTGTTTCTTGTACCGCTCTGGTTCTGAAAGGCTGAGCCACCCGCTCCCACTGAGTCAGGATAGCCTGACGGGCTCCGGCCCACTGTCCAGGCCCAGTGAGACGATACTGATATGGAGTGCAGGGACCAAAGAAGACCTTCAGCCAGAGCACAGGATCTCTCAGAAGTAGTTTCAGCAAATTTGGTCGGACGCCTACCTGCAATTAGAAGTCTGTCATGGTACTTGTGTCTTATACATACCGTACAAATGGTAACAGTTTTATTTAGATCTGAACTGACCTCCTCAGCCATGAAGTCCAGGTAAGGGATGTAATCCACCTGGAGAACAGCCTGTCGTGGGCAGTGATAGCTGAGAAAACAAAGGTGAGGAGTGGATTCTGCTTTCTGCAGGAAAAACATGAATGATCTGCCTGTGAAGATGATGTCTACCTTTTCATGTTTCTCTTCCTCTCGGACTCAATGACTTCCAGCATTTTATCCTTAGAGGGAAGATGATTCAAACCTTAAAGATAAAGCACAGCAACTGACACATTTTGCTTCTCAATCCTGTGTCTTTGTGTGTACATGTAAAGCTTGAAATTGTTTACCCGTAAAGACCTTAACAGCCCACCGTGTCTGCATTTCCACAATGGGCATGACTGGTCCATTTGCCTGCAAAAGACCCATGAAGGCCAGTGTGGGTCGAATTAGAGAGGGAGGAAAGAGTCTCCTGGGGAACGAAAAAAAAAAGAAAGATAATGCCTTAAAATTATATTACAATATATAATACATAATATTCCTAACATAAATAAGATCTAGAAAGGCAAAAAACATCCAAGCTCCATTCTTCTTTATAGGTTGCCTGTTATTAGCCTTTTCATTATAAGCTATTATGATTGGTTATCATACACATAACGTCTCAAGTATTTTTAAAAAGGCATTTCCAAAAAAAAACAATAGCAATAGTTTTTTCCCTTTCTTGTGGAGAGGTAGACAAGAAGATTAATACCGCTTTCATGTCTGTACGGTAAATAGGAACCTGGAGCCAGTTAGCTAAGTTCAGCATACATACTTGTACAATGTCAACTCTCCGTTAGGCCCCTCAGATAGAGCTGGAGGCAGGAATGGGAAGTTTCCATTATAACCTGTACAGAATACCACAGCATCAATATTCTCCTCTACAGTGCCATCGTCAAATACAACTCCAGAGTCCTTGAAGCCTTTCAGATTGGGTTTCATTACTATCGCTCCCTGCAGGATTCGACCAGGAAGATCATCGTTGATCAAAGGCCTTTTGTCCAAAAGTCTGGGAGAGAAGGGAAATGGTAGGAGTCAACCAAACATCTTACTACAAAAAGATCATGTCATATTCAAAATGACATCATTGTATTAGCTGATCGTCTGCACAGCTTGCACTTTTCAAAATCTGCATTACAAAGGCAGCAAAATGCAACAGAAAAGTCATAAAACCATCTTTTTTTGTATTAGTCCCACAGGAGACTAAATGCACACATCACACAGAGTGCACCTAGCGAAGCTTAAGTTGATGGTGTGGATCATTATGTCACTACACCATCCGTCTAATAATTTACATATAATTATGCTACAACTGGACAATAGGAGGTTTAAAGACAAATCATGTAGTAGAATAAATTAAACAAACACTGAAATTAAAAGACGTTTGGAGCCTAAAGAAGCACACAATAAACCCCAGTGGCCTGCCATCATGAGGCAGAGGGGAACAGATGGCACCCAAGTCAAAGTGTGTCACCTGTGCTTGGGCTTAAGGCCATACAGTTCGTGGTCACATTTTTGGTTCACTGCTCTCTCTGCTGCCCAGTTGACCACAGTCTTGGGAACAAGCCGCATGAGGATGTCGTTGAGCCTGGTGATAGCGGTCAAGTCCAGAGGAAGACCATTACTGGACATCCTGCCGATCACCCAGGCCCCCTGGCGTGTGCTGAGAAATGTCTGTCAGAGAGAGTAAGAGCTGTGAATAAATGGGACATATATTCTGTTGGTGTAGCGTTCTTTTGAGCATTTAAAAATAATGGGACACACTAAGAATGTTGTGTAATATTTAATGTCAGCAAAGCTTTGTATGAGTGAAGATAACTTGTTTCATACCTGTTTTAACTTCTCTAAGTGTAATGCAACAGCAGTATAGCATGAAGCCCAACAAAATAAGGTTAAAATTCATTGCACATTAAAAATAAAGTACATTAAGCATAACAAAATTGATGCACGCATAAATCAATAGTTTGGTTAAAAGCATACATTTTTGTCATCTGTCTCAGGTCCCCTGGTTCTCTGGCAAACAACAATGAAGCTTCTTCTATCTTACCTTCTCTGCAGATCTGCTGATCTCCACTGCAATATCTCCTCCGGAATTGCCAATGCCAACCACCACCACCCTCTTCCCTCTGCAGGCATCTGCATCTTTGTATTCCCAGCTGTGAAAGCACCTGCCAGAAAACATCTCATGACCTGGAGACATACAGATGATTATGCAACATATCAATGGAATATAAGAGAGAATGTGCAGATGTGAAGTCAATCAGCCCACTTCAATCCTCCATCAAATTCTGTAAAATGTTTGAAAAGTTATATCTATTTTAGCGACCTGGAAAGTCTGACAGGGGTATGGTTGGATGGGTGTAGTGGCCTGAACACACCAGAACTGCATCAAAGACGTGTCTCTCTTCCTCTCCATCCCTGTTAATGGTCACTATGTCCCACTGACCAGAGAGCGAAAAGTCTGGCCTTTGTGTAACACTCCTGACTGTGGTCTGAAGCATGTCCACATACACACAAGCAAATCGATAATGCTGACTTTACATAGCATATTGTAGAAACTGGTGAAGAGACGTTCATGAATGATGAAAAGGCAATCACCTGGAAATGAATATATCTGAGTAGGTCAAAGTGCTCAGCATAGAGCCTGAAGTACTGCAGCAGCTGGGAGTTGTGCATGTAGTTTGGATAGTCTGCAGGCATGGGAAAATCACTAAAACACATCATCTCTTTGGAGGTGTTGACCACCAAGGAGCGATAGATGCTGGATCGCTCTGGCTCCGGTGACTCCTGTGGACACAGAGGAAAACAGGACAGAGCGCTGACATGAAAACATCACTATGATAAGGACGTTTTACTGTTTAATCAAGTGTCACTGTTGTACACAGGCTACACAACCTTTGCTCATATATTGTGAAGATACAAAGGTTTCTAGATTAGCTCTTTGGCCATACAGCATATTACAACAGATCCTGAACTGGTGACAAGATTCATTTGTGAGACACTTTAAAATGGTGATCCCACTCACCTTAAATCGCCACAGGCCGCCAATGTCATCACTGGTTTCAAAGCAGACAGGCTCCAGACCCTCATCAACACAGATCTTGATACAGGCCAGACCAGAATTGCCTGCTCCAACTACTGCCACACGTCGAACCATTGCTAAGCACTGAGAATCAGATGTGCGTCATGTCAGAAAACTATAGTTGTCTGTAGTTAGCTTTGTGAGACTGTATTTAGGTACGAAGGTAATGTTTAGCAGGTAACATTTACCATGTTCACCATATTACTTTAGCCTGTTAGAATGCTAATGTTTGCTAATTAACAATTAAGAACTGCTGAGGCTGATGGGAATGTCATTAATTTTGCAGGTATGTTATGATGAATCCAAGAATTGGGCAAATTAAAGTTTTGACCCGATTTAGCTGCTAGCAGAAAAGTCAGAGCATCACCAAATGCATTAGAATATACTGTATGCTCAAGGGACCGTAGAAAATGTCACAATCCATCCATTAGTTTTCCAGATATTTCACTCAAAATCAAAAGTGTCAACCTCGAGGTGGCACGAGATGAAGTCAGGGCAACACCAGAGTCACTAGGATGCATCTTCTGGGAGCCATGCACGTCTGTACAGCATTTTGCACCATCCAGGTGTTTTTGAGATACAGTGCCGACCAAAGTTGTGGACCAATCGACTGACATAGCCATCCATAAATCCATGCTGCTAGCATGGCAAAAAAAATAATAAAAAAAGCTGCATTTTAGAAATCCACCCAGACATGAGTCTGCTAAATACCAGCATGATTTCCATCCATTATCTATATTCGCTTAACCTTAGAGGGTCAGCTGACATTGGAAAGGCAGGGAACAGTCAATTACAGGGCAGACACAGAGACAGTACATGCAAACTCCACATTTTCTGGTTCGAACCCAGAAGACTCTTGCCGTGAGTGCCAACCACTGCTTCCCCCTAGCATTATTTCAGTTCAAATAAGGAAAATGCAATGTCTACAATTATAATCCCTTCTGCAAATATATTACAGGAATGCCTTCATGCGTCAGTGCTTTAGATTATGTTGACCCGCGAAACAAAACTCTATACATCTTCATGAACCGATGGAGGTTCAGACCACCACAGCAGCTTTTAACTGTTAATATACTAGATGGACAAATTAAGTCAGTAGTTGAAACAGAGTGAAGGATTTCTCTTGCCTCTTCACTTCTACACTCTAGCGTTTAAGCACTGACTGCAATGTCAAGTAGCTCATCATTTACCCTTTAACACCCATAGCTGAAAGCTATGAGGAAGCAAATCATTTTACAGGTACAGAATGTGTCCCTGCATGTCAAAATGACCCATTTGTGTTAGAATAATCAGCAGAACACCGCTGGCACAAAAATTGATCTCTTTGTTCAACAACAATACTCTTATTGTTGAGGTCTGAAACATCGCCCTCACCTGCTGCAGCAAGCGGATTGTAACTCCTGTTCACCTGCGATCGGATGTCAAACAGCCTCTAAGCTCACATGATCCGTTATCATGTGATCAGTTAAGCAGTACTGCAGGAGAGGGACTTTAACCCTGTCTGGTGTGTTGGAAATGTTGCCAGATACAGTGTTCTGTAGACGAACGCTGTATTGTGCAGAACAAATGACTCTGAAGGGAAGTGAAAAAAATAAAAAATAAAAAAAAGAGGGGAGAGTTGGAAGTTCATAAGTTAACATTTGATATGCATACCAAACCACCCATTAAGATAAAACTGGTGTTGTGCATACATTTCCTTTATAAAATCTCAACCAGTTAAGCTGGAAATGCTTATGCACAGTGTTGCGCAGTGGTAACCATTAAATCTTCCCTTTTAACCCATCATGTTGTATTACAATATAAACTAAATATGAAGCGTTCGGGCTGCGGTTAATCAGAGCTGCGCAGCCTATAGACACAGTGAACTAATTACATTTGGGCAATTCAATCAACACACTCGGACTTGACGTATTCAAACCTTTATTGAAATTGTTGTGGCTAAAGATCGTGTGGACTGTCGGTAAGCGGGCGGAGGAGTGTTTAATCCAGACGCCAGGGGGCGGCATTGGCTGCTCCACCTGAAGGACAACAATACGGAAGAATTAGCAGCTCAGAAGATTAATTGGGTAACAGAAGTTAACTAAGGGTATTAAGTGTAGTTATGTCGGGGTTAAGTGACGTGTACTGTCATAAGATGTAAACACTTACCTGCGCTCTCTACCCGCGAACTTCCGGGGTGTGCAGTCAAGAGTCCCTCTTTATTGTTCCGGGAGGATCTGATAGGAGTAATGTGGGGGAAGTAGGAATATATATCCAGAGGTTTGTTACTTTTGTTGTGTGTTTTCTTTTCGTTATTTACAATGTGGGTGAAACAAATGTCATGCAAATATGTGTTGAGGGTGTTATTTATTGTGTAAGGGGTTTTAATGGGATTTATAAATAAGGGCACTTAAGGTGATCCCTGTTGATGGTAGCACCCAAGGGGCGAGTCTATAAAAGGCCAGTAGTCGGGTTATCACATAAGGGGAGACCTGAGCAGCGACAGGGATGTAGATAGTGAGTCTATTGTCTGAGCTGAAGGTGGGCAATGCACCAAATGGATGCCAACTACTATAAAACTAGACGAAGAAGTAGTATCAGTTGGGTGATTATGGTGAGCTTTGAGCGGGAGGCACACAGCCTAGGAGTGACCTTGAACACGCCATTGCTTGTGAATGCTGCAGTTTTATCCATGTGTGACCTTGTAAGGTAAATAAATTCCTACCGGAAGAGTTTCGCAAAATCCGCTGCCCCTGTTTCCGTACTTATGGTCTGACGGCCGCAGGGTCAACCTCACGAGACTGCAGTAAAATAATACAGAAAAAAATACATTTATAAATAAATAAAATGTAAAATGAAGTGGGGAGATAAATAAATAGGGTAATTTATATGCAAAGGGAAACTAATACAGAAATATAAATGTATTTAAAATTGTATTAATTCCTACATTGTTTATATTTTCGGTGCATTTAATGGCATATTCATTTATTTATGGAGTCATTTATTCATTTATTTTTTATTATGGCAGTTCCGGCCGTCCTTACAGCTAGACATAGACCTTCTACTCAGCCTGTCTTCTTGCCACTCCTCACCAATTCTCTTAGACATAAATCAGACTGTGCAGCGTACGTGTCTCCAACATTATCACATTTCAAAAGGCTCTTAGGTGGTTTCATGAGAAAGTTACAGAGACTGGTCCTGTCTCTTTGTTTCCTTTGCCCTGTTTCATGTGTGTAGAGGAAAAATGAAAAAAGTGTCAGTTTTGCGGTCACCAGAAAGCAGCGACAAGTGACAAAATGTCTGCACGGTCCAACAAGGAAAGTGACACTGTTGCCAGTATATTGCTGTAAAACGTTACAGTGCTGTAACATAATGAGACATTATATACAACGTGAACAATTATCTGACAGCAGGCATTTCATGGTGCTTCACTAAAAATAGAGCAAGCTGCAGACAGAGTTACCAGTGCAATATGTTACTTTAAACTATGTAATCACAAGGTGAAGGAATGCTACACAACAGTAGCAAATATGGCATCAATTCCTGAGCTGTGACATACAATAATAAGGTTATAGTTAAGGTGGCCACATGTTGAGTGTCACTGAAACGTTTCGTAGCATAATCCTCCAGACAGTCACAACCAAAAGAGGAACTAGAGAACTAGACGAACAGTGAACGAGAGAGAAACTTGTCTTGACTCAAAGAATAATAAAGTGTTGATAGCTCCTGCTTCAACAACATTTGCCAAATGAACTAGAAACAGAGCATATGGACAGGGGTAGAAGATGAAACACTGAACTCCTGGTTCAGTTTGTGCAGCATGTTTAGACTGTTTGTGGACGGAGCCTGGACAGCAGGGTGGGGATGGTGGTTGGGTTGCGAACATGGACGTAGTAGACGGCAGCTCCTCCAGCCATGACGGTGAGGCTCAGCTTAATCAGGCCGCCAGCGATGGAGGCCTCTTGCTGCTTCAGCTGGAAGAGATGGGGGTTATGTTTAAGTTTGGCAAAAGGGTCAGTCATTTGATCCATACAAAAGTTCATGTTCAGATACGTTGGGACTCAGGGACAGGTTAAGCATGTCATGCAAGGCTTACAGAAACAGTGTTCATTTCAGACCTGTCTGGTTTTTAGGGGCTGGAACATGCGGTCAAACTGGGAGAAGATTGCCCT
>JAVQJV010091512.1:0-11721 GCA_036024995.1 Gadopsis bispinosus | reverse complement strand
GCGACCAGTCCAGGGTGATTCCCTGCCTCTCGCCCAATGTTAGCTGGGATTGGCTCCAGCCCCCCCCTGCGACCCTTCGGGATAAGCAGTATGGTTAATGAATGAATGAATGAATGAATCTCTCAGTAGGAGAAAAGTTGCCCATGTGAGAAATCTGATTTTCTGGCAATGCACCAGAGTGCAGAGGAGGAGCACAGAGGGATAGAGGTGGAGAGAGGAAACTGTATGAACAAGAGTTTCTTTTGTTATATACTATCAGACAAGACAAACGGCTCTTACTGCGATGGCTGACAGCTAATTGCTACCTCAAAACCACTTTACAATCATTATCCCGACTACCTGATCTTTTGTTGGCACTTGTCCTGTGTGTGATCCTTAACTTGGAGGCTGCAGCCTGCGTTAAGTGTTTCACCTAATAAGCTAATTTTGCTCTCTCCTGTCCCTGCTCTCCCTCTCTATTCCCCTTCAACGTTTCAGTTTTAGGCCTATGTGTTCTGTGTGTGAGTGTGTGTCCATGTGCATGTGTGCCTTGAGTGTGGGTGTAAACAATGGGCACAACATAGTTGCCATACCTAATGTGCTTGTTAGCCATCTCGGACTCCCCTGAGGCGCTTGTCCCTATCCTAGGACTTATTCATGGTGTGGTTTTAACAAGCACTGTCGATGTGAGGCCATTGAGAGCTTGCAAGATTGCAGTCAATGGCAATTTCATGTGCCACACAGAGCGCAAATGAGCTCTGCGAATATTACTGGGGTCCTCAATCTATGTCAGTGACAGCAGGAAGGCTCAGGCGCAATGGCCACAGGCTGCAGGTAGCCGATATTATTGTACAACAACTGTAGGAGGCATGGCGTAGTGCATGGGTCAGGGGACATGGGTTAGTCTTTTTTTATATAAATCTCATGACGTAGTTAAGTCCCAACTGGCGACTCTATGTCAGCACTGACCTCGCAGGTTCAGGGCTGAACAGCAGATGCCATGCTGAGCCATTTTCAACCCATGAAATGCCGATTTCTATACATCTTTTAAGAATTGTCAATATTAACACCAGCGTTGGTGAGTTTCATCACAGTGCAGTCATATCATTTAGTTTACAGCTTAAAACACACGTAGTGTGCAGTGCCTCGTAAGAGGTTTGGGAAATCAAATTTGCGTAGATGAGAAAATCGTTACCGGTATCAAATGAAGCTACAGCCCGTAGCTGGTTAGCTTAGCTTATCATAAAGACAGGGGGAAACAGCTAATCCAGCAAGTAAGCATAGTTCCCAAAATGTCAAATTATAAGTTTAAATGTTTAGATTTAGAAAAGGAGACCATGCAGAATCACGAAATGCTACTGCATTATAAATGATAGCAAGCGTACATTCAGTGTACTCTTTAGTAAGCATCTTAACTCTGTCCTCTCAGAACTCTTCCATATAATCACCTTTAGACAAGGTCATTACCAGGTCAAAAAAAGGAAATGTTTTCTCATTTGGATCTAACCACTTTGACTTGGTTTGGAATGCAGGCAACTACAAAACAGAACACTGTATGCTCTCGTTTCTTCACATATAAGTGTTGAAAAAAATGAGAAAAACAGATTCTTAAAAAGCAAGAACTTCAGAGACTAAATGTTTCTGAATGATGGTAGTCTTCCTCCTCATGCCATTTAGGTAAGTCCATTAGCCAGTAGAAGCCTCTCAAAGTGTCATGATTGCTTCTCTGTTATTCCTGCATGTCCAGAAATAACTTGTACCTTGTAACGCTGCTGAATTATGAAGGAGGACATGGTTTGGACTGGAAGCACTCCCAAATGAAATTATGTACTTCTGTCTTAACTATGACAAAGAAATGAGAGGAGTGAAAGTGTGAGGGTGTAAAATATATGAAGAATCAAGGAGAATAAGGAAAGAGGGCACGTGAAAGCAGAGACCTCCAAGAGTATGGGGTAAGAAGAAACCCACTTCATGAATTAACAAACCCGTGGTAATGGAGTCTAAGGTCTCATTGCTATTTGTGATGGAGGCAGCCATGCATTCACTCTCTACTTATTAGGAGGGAATGGGGAGACACAGTTCTTTTGATTAATACGCCCCTCCTTTGAGGGAATGGAGGGGAGTGGAGGAGACGAGCAGGGAACATAAAAAAATAAAAGAGAAGAGGGAAGATAAGATTACCATGAGAAGAACGAAACATTATAAATCTATACCTGGAAACCGACTGACTCACTGCAGCAGGACAAGCGCAGAGATTTAGCACCTGGCCAGATTAGCAACACGAGAGGCGCAGCAAAGCGAAACAATGGCGCTGACTCATAATACTCTTTGACTAAAGATAACATACTGAAAATCCAAGGTACACAACATTTCTGGAGAAACTCTGGTCTACAGTAAATACAGTATCCTTTCAGAAAGCATTGGCAGCCTGGGTAAAGAAGATCTACATAGGGTGCAAAAGGAAAACACCATATAAGTCTGCAATGTGCAATGCAGTGGAGTTAAACAACATAAAAATCACATTGAAGCATTGGTTATGCATTGGTTAAATGTCACTGTGTAAAGGCTTCAATTACAGCTCAGTAGATCAGTAACCAAAATGTCTGTGGGACAGCCGAGCGAGGCTCACTTACACATTACCATGAAAGGAACCTGACAGGCCTTTAAATTTGTAATAGCTACAACTACACTGACTTTTTCAATTCCTGGAATAGATCTCTAAAGCTCTAAACAACCTCCAACAAGAATGTATTGCTGAAGAGAGAGAACTGCTGATGTCTCATCTGTGTCTGCCTGCATTACGGTCAAGTGACCACACAGACCACTGGAGCTTTAGGAAGTTACCCTGCCCAATTCTTCCTCTACATTTTCTCCTATTCACGTCCAAACCTGTAGCGGCATGGAATGTAACAGAAGAAATATGCTCTGTAATGCGTGCTCTGTCTTTAACCAGGCGTCCTTATTCACCATAATGATAAATGGCGTTTCAAAGGAAATTACACACAGCCGTTAAGGTCAGCATGTAGCTGTTTTTATTATAAACCAGATCATAGAACTCATGTTCTCAGTGATGTTTTGGGGTTTACACAATTAGTCATTTATGGGTTTCTGGAATCGCAAATAATAACAAGCATGTAGAGAAATAGAGATCTGTGTCCATCCTATAAAGACTCACCAGAAGCACGTTAAAGCCAGACAGGCTTTGTTTACTATATTTCCTTGACAGTCTGCTTCGTCCATCTGAGTCTAAGTTATAAAAAGGTATTCATGCTTTGCAAATGCCAGTGTCTGTGACAAATCCAGCCTTCCTGCTTCTTGTTGTTTTGCTGAGGGAAGCTTTTTCTTCCCGGGTTGCGTCGATGCTCTACAAACAGTGTTAACAGGTCACTTCCAATTCCACAACTTTGTGTCACAGCGAGGACTTGCAGCAGCAGCACATGAGTAAAAGCCATTTTAGTGTTTGAAAGCTGAAAGTAATGGTTGGAATTTATCCCACGGTTGAGGTTGAAAGGACAAATGCACCCTAAAACACAGTTTCAGAAGAAGCTACTGTTGTCCATAGTGGTGTTTGTTGTGTTTGTCCTTTTCCCATAGATACCACTCACATAAATAACATCAGGCGGAGATTTTTACAGCCACAGTGGAGGTTGACAGCAGACTTTTATTTAGAGGTTAGAGCATTGTTTTTGTGTCAGACAAAAGTGACGTGGAGAAATATACAGTATGAGAAATGATTAGCAATAGTTATCAATGTATAATGTATACATTTTATACCATAAGCATGTTAGATTGGTTCTCATGAACACCTTAATCAGTATTTAACATTAGACATTTAAAATGTAACCAATGTGTATTGCTATCGTGGAGTTGTTGGTACCTGTCAGATGTATTTTACTGGAGAGAAATTACAACATCTTGTGCAATAATCACAGTGTTCCCACCAACCTGCCTGGAAACACCACACACTGAATATTTCAAGGGATTTCACGTAGGGCTGGTGCCAGCTATCTACTTAGTTTATCTGTCATTTGATGTGAGAAGCTTGGCATTTCATATGTAAGAAGAAACCGTTGGTAACACACAAGGACACCTATGGCCACCTAGCTATTGTTGTGGATGCAAAAAGTGCTGGATGAGCTCCAAAATGGATTCAACATGGCAGGCGGCTCTGTTTTTATGGTTGTGTATGGTTGTCTGGCTACATGGATGTGTTCATACATGTTTGTCCTTTGTAGACATGGGAAGATGAAGAGATTTACGTCATGCAGACCTTGTACGGCTATGCACATATGCAAAGTATAGGTAACCTATTTGTCATGTCACACTGGCGGTTGACAGTACGTACCGTGGAAAAAAAGGTAACATTTCAAATGTCAAATGTCAAGCATTATATTACACTTACAATGTTATAATTGGGGGTGATGAAAGCCTTTTATTTAAACATGAAATTTTTTATTCTGTAAGAAAAATCCATGAACCACATTAAAGAAAACAGAGTCAATTCTGCATATTTTACTGTTTCATATAAAAGGCTGTGAACATATGGGGGTGGATTTTTCCATTAAGGTGTGACTTTGTTTCTCACACTTAAACAGACATCAGTGAAGAATACTTGCGGTTGTCTTTTCTCTTGACCAGTTTTTGGCACAATCACAGCAGTCAAGGAACGCCGTTTGACAGTCAAGTCGTCATCATTTCTTTCATCCTGAAGGCCTTGGAGAAGAAAGACTGGCTTCTCTGCACTCCTGCACTTGGTTTTCACATGGTTGAATACCAATTTGTTGTTATTTTTCCAGTTTTTGCCTTAAACATAATATATTAATGAATTGTTGCCACATGTCTGGGTCAATTTGTAATGCCCTTCAAATTAAGACCATGGAGAACATTTGGGCCGGCTCTGAGAAATGCCTTGAAGGTAAATAGTGGAAGTGAGACAAAGCTTTCCAACTCACAAAGCCTGCCAAATCTCAGCTTGCAAGCAACAGTTTTGGTTTTCTCACCTCCCCTTACCACCTGTCTCCTACAGATCACCAGTTCAAACATTTCTCTTGCGTGTCCTTATCGTCTGTGCATCTAAAAAAAAGAAGAAAAAAAAGACTGGAGGTAAGGTTGTTGTTTCGTCTTTCTTATTTTATTCAATTCCAACTCCGTGGCTAGACCTCGAAAACCACTTTCAACAAGCAATACCTGCACCTCGGGTTACCATGGAAACGCTTCACTTAAAAATAAACCTAGAGGAATGAAAGCTACGGGAGGAATATGCCTCCTTGATGTGGTTCAGGAAGATATATGGTTCTGGGTGTACCTAAAAACAGGTTTGCATCTGGCTCTGTTTTACAGCATCCTTAAAGCATTATAGTGCCTTGAGATGCCACAATTGTGTTTTGAAAGCTAGAAAAGCAATACAGCCTGTATTTGCTGATGCAACATTCTCTTACAAAACTGAATTTATTTTGTAGGATGTAGCTGATGGACTTGTTACAGCTGAATGATGAATAAGTGCCTATTCCATTTGACATGTCTCAGTGTATTTACAGTAGATGACAATAACAAAGTGAAGGAACATGGTTTGTTTTTCATTTCAGCGCTGAATGAAGTCTCTACAGAATAGTGTTTTGACACCTATGACAGACACTTCTGGATCTACGTATGCTGTGGCTCTGAAGATGCCTGATGATGTATCAGTGGGGTGCACTTCTCCTTTGTTCGAGTGCCACTACAGGGATGATTTTAAATCTGGTTTGTGCCGCGCTGTTATATAACTTTCCACCTTTAATTTACTACAAAAATGAAAGAAAAAAGTGGAGCTTTATGACACACCACACCGCACTTGTCACTTTCCCCTGTGAGTGCATCTTGCAGTAACTGTACATATCTTAAGCAGCCCCAAAATGTGCTTTTGCACTTGCCAGAAATTCATTCAGTTTACAGCCCTGAATTTATTTCAGTGTGCTGATTCACCACCAGCCGCACAAAGCTGTCCTGGCCGTGTTTACACATCAAGGATTAGCCCAAGTCTTTAGTCTGCATTGAATACAGATTTTTAACAATCAAGCATTACAAGTGGACCAAATTTAAAGACCCATAATGCATTGATGCATAAAAAGCCCATGCTATTATTGGTTTCTAAAATGCACCTGTATTTGTTCCTGGTTGTGAGAGCAACTTGAGACTTTTATCTGCTTTCAGAGCTGGATGGAGGTTTTATTATGCTTTGAGGGTTTGAAGGTAAGCCATTTCCCCCCTCACATACAGTATTTAGTACAGTATATTCCAAACGTAGCACACCTTCTTCACCTTCTGTTGTCCATGCTTGCATTTGGACAATCCCAGTGTGCATGCATGTGTGTGTCTGTGTGTCTGTATCCATTTCATTTTACATTTTTCCCTGAAATGATTCACAAATTGTCCGTGCCTTTCTGTTGTTGATCCAATTATATGTGATTGACAGGAAGACAGACAATGGCTCAAGTGGGTAGGGGCCTCGGGCTGTTTACTGATCTACATTAAGTTCACTATCTCATACTAAGCAAAGAGAGAGCAATAATTTGCCTATGATGAGGGGGGAAAAGCACATAGCAGCAGATACTTAAAAGGAGTTATTGAGACAAATATGGCACACACTGCTTTGGTGTGAAATAAAGCCAAGACGCCTTCTTGACTGTCAGAGCAGAGAATAAAAGAAAATTCAGCAGCCTCCATAGATACAGACACAACAGCTGTAGGTAAAAAAAACCCAACAGCACATCAACATTCAGTGTCTTGCAAGAAAGAATCTGAGATGCGTGGGATGTATCTATTCACATTGTGCTCCCTAACATCTTGGATAACAGAGTTGGCGATCCTTGAGATCCTAGCCAACCTGTGTATAACACCTGAAAAAATCCGGCCTTTTTGCATCTGAGAGTGTTTTAATTTTTGTATCGTTCACCTTAATAACAGCCAGATTGGCCAAATGTGCTGCAGTATGCTCCTGTTATCTGGAGATACTAAATGAGGTAAACAGAGGAATCCAGGCAGTCCAATGTCTGTAAATGGAAGTGAAAGGGGTTGTCTGTGCAACTGCGGTATCTATAATTGGACAGTTAATTCATTAGCACCTTCTTGCTGGTCAGAACCACCAGACTAAAGAAAGGACAGGGTGGAAGCTGAGGAGGGACGATGGAGGTCGAGCCTCCTCTGTGGTCTCGTTGCACTGGGGAGCTGGTAGAGACAGTGCTATGCGCTTGGTAAACACATTAGCTGACTGTGACAGATGTGCTAGACATAGGTCTGTGAACAGCCAGTAGTTGTATGTATAATTGCAATGAGCAGCTCTAAATGGCAGATGCAAAAGACATTAGGAATCAAGCCTCCCATCCAGTAATGCTTTTCTTATAAGTTTGAAAATTGAGATATAACAAATCTCAATCAGATATTTGTGTCAGTCCTATAAGAATAAAATAGCATGGGCTTTTATTTAAAATCACCATTTTTCACTCATGCTCAGCATTCCAGCAATCATGTATAGTGTGAACCACTGAAGAGGAAAACAAGACACTGGTCCAGTTTTTCCAGCAGCGGCAGTCTCAATAGTCTGTAATGCAATGTATCCACGAGACATGCACCGTTTTTCAGTTTTATTTTTTTTCTTGCCTGGAAAGTCATCCATCATAAATATTGCTCTCTCCTCCTACGTACACATAAAACCCAGCTGGATACAGCCGGTCCAGGTGAATTGAGTGTACGGTTAGTCACTGAAAGGCATTCTGGGAAATACCAAATAAAAAAACACTAATGGACATCAAGAAGGTAAATTTCACAATATACAAAACCTCCCATAAAGTGTGCTGAACGCCACTGGCTGAACGTAAAAGTGTTTAAGATTGAAAGTGATATTAAGTGAGACTGACAGTGATACTGAAAGCGATATTGATATGCTCTTATTGCATCAAAACATATTAATATCAACAGGAAATCAGGGTTATTCGTTACATGCGTCATGAGCATTTTAACCTCCAAACAGATTAAATATAGGCAAGGGAGTCTCCATCTAAGATCAAACCACATCTAATGTTATATATGCACCTGTTACTGCAGCTCATAGCCTGATCTCTGACAATGAAGTGTATCCAGGAATAGCCATGAGAAGATTATGACAAATGATAGCCGCGGTTAACTATAATGACTATAGATTACCTATAATGAAAAAACAGTCACAAATGATCAAATGAGTTGAATCTGGAACAAAAAAGTCTTGCTAGGTCATATATTGATTGTGATATGCGGTGACAGTGACGAATGGTTTTCAAAGCAAATGTCACATTTGGTCTCTACATAACTGTGTAACTGGCATAAATTTGTTTTCATATGATATTTGGATGGCTGTGTTGGCTGAAAACAATCCAAAGAGCAGGGGGACGCACACCGGTTTTCTCTGATAATAGCAAAATAAGTCAAGTCAAGTTTATTTGTATTGCCCATGAATCATATTCAATATCTCAAAGGGCTTTACAGGCTCACAACAGCACACGTTTCTGACCCAGCCCAAGCTCTTTAGCAAGGAAAAACTCCTTAAACAACACCTGCAAAAAACAACTAAACCTTATAGCTGGCAATGCATGCTAAAGATTTGATGCTGAGTAGACGTCAATCTGTGGGGCTTCTTCTCAGGAACAAAAATTAAGGTCTAAAAGCCATGCTAGCATGCACCCAATCCACACATCCATCCGTTTTTCCACTGCTTATTTATGTCTCAACCAGACAATTTTTGTCACTTCATATTGCGTGCTTTCACTTCTTTCATTCGCTACTAACATTACATTATGTCACCATCTTGCATTGGGGCCCAGCTGGCCAATCCAACTTAACTAGTCCCTTTCAATGGGAAGGGGCAGCATTTCTTCTCTGAGGTTCTTCTTTACCCTGTCAATCCTGATACTCCGTGAAAGGAACGTCTTGTGGTCACTTTAATTTTATTCTGTTAGTCAATACACCTCAAAACAATAGTGCAGTGAGGATGAAAACGGGAGGGACAATTTTGCTATTCATAGATTATTTTTAACAATGTGAAAAAATGGAAAATCTGATCTGTGGGTGGCACCAGAAAAAAAGGCCATGTTCTTACTTAATCAAATGGGTTTGTCAGACTTAGCTCAAATAAGGTCTACTAAGGTCTAATGTTAGTATGTTGACATGCCCGCAGACATACTGTTACAAGAATGACTCAGGAATTGGCTCTTTATTAGTGGCTATGGTCACTCTCTAAAACAAAGTGTGTGCGTGTGTGACAGACAATAGTAATGACTAAAGGAAGTAAAGTAAAAGCAGGCGGGCAGTGGGTTATTCGGGCCCTACCTTGCCATCCCAAGCAGTGTTTGTAAAAGCAAAAAACAAATAGTTAAACAGCTGAAGGCTCTTTCCCTGTCCAACGGTGGCACAACAAAGCCGACGGCACGCAAGGCCGCTCCACACAAACATTGCAAACCTCATGTTAACAAGGCTAAGAATACACAATAAACCGAGTCTGTGATGTTACGCTAACGGATGACTAGAGAATAGCCCAGCTTGCGTTAACAATGTTCACTGGCCTGCACTGAGACAAAGGAGACTCTCACTGGGAGAGTGAAAGCACCCAGTGGGAGTGAGAGTCCACCCAGTATGAGATGCTAGCAGTGGCTGGGATCTGATCCCTAGCTGGCCTCCCACCATGTCTATTGTTTTAGACCAGAGGCACAGCTGCAAGGAATTGAACTCAGGTGCCTGTGGAGGGTTTTACCTCTATACCACCCGGATGCATCGCTGCCTCTCTTTCAAGCAGCGCCATGAGACTCTTATTTATCTGGCCATCCAAACACTAGTCCGCGTATGTGGTAAGGCAGCCAAACCAGGCTCATCCTGATGCCCTTGTTTGTTGTTAGCAAGCAGTGAGGGTGAGAGGGCTTCTGCAATGAGAAGAAACATTTGTCTTTGGGATTATCATGTTTAAGTCTGCCTGGCAACTTAAACACAACAAATTCCCATGACAGATTACACTAAATCTGTTTGCTTACATATTTACACATCGGCACTTGAAGGTTGAAGAGGTCATGCTCACTTCTGATTGATTCAAAATTTGACACATCGACACAAAACCTTGTTTACTTGTGATAGCAAAGTGGTTTGATTATAGCTTGAGTCACTCACACAGGCATCTCCTCAAGGTGTCCAATTATAAACATATCATGTGACACTCTCATAAAAGACCAGTAAAACCATATAACAAACTCCGCATGTGAAATGACTCGGAAGAGTGAGCAATTCCACAGAATGAGTGACTGGAAAAAGGGTGTCGGGCACTGTTTTTTTTCCTCTATTGTAAGATTATTTGATGCTTTTCCACCCGAGTCCTCTGCTTGTGCTTTTCCGCTATCTCCAGCAGCAAGATCAAAGGTGATCTTTGATGGGATGGACAATTCATTCCACCCTGACAGGTGGGTTACAGTCAGGGATGCCCATCACTCATCTCCCATCAACCTGTCAAAGACGTTTCTTGATCAATCACTTGAAGAGAAGGAGTAAACTGGCCCCTTGACAATCAAGAAGGTAAACAATAATATGAGAACAGCACCTCCTTTAAAATGTATGTGCTCTATCATTCACTATGCTTTAAAGCACTATGATAATAGAACCCATATATTAAAACTCTATTCAAAATAGTTTTGTTTATTAGTTTAAACTCACACCTTTTGATAAAACGTCAGAATGCCGATTTTTTTTTTAAATGAACTAATCTGTAGAGATAATGTATATTGTAGCACTAAACAGTCAGGAACTGACATTTCTAGCTCTGCCTAAAATGCTGTTTATTGTATCAGAAATTTCTTGTGTGTCAATTCTCCATTACTGCTGAAATTCAATTGAAATGCGTCTAAGTAAATGGAACATGGGCGGTTGTGCAACTCCCTCTTTGTGAGCAGATTGCTGTTTATTGTAAAATGACAGTAACAAGATAAATGCAAGCTATTCTCATTACTTCAGGGCTTTCACTTTTATAAATATGCATGACCTTATATAGTCACAAACACTGCAGATTAAGAAATGGAAATCATCCTTTCATGGTCTCTTGTCGCTGTGGTGAGTTTAATTTGAGTCTACGAAAGTTCCATCTATTAACTCTGAGCTCTGCTTGGAATATGCGCGAGAATGTAACGTTTTATTATAGGCATTTGTTTGTTTCCATGAAGATTCCCAATGAACAGCTTATTGTACAGGAGTCATTAATGACAATGAGACTTTATTATTTAGTGTCAAAACAGTAAGAAGGAGTCATTAAAATGTACATTTTCATATGTCTTATGAATGAATGATGATGTTGCTGAGTGCTACTGAAATATGCACGCACGTGTTCATGAATATTCTCACAAACACATGCACATGAATACAAATAACAAAAGACAAATCGTTAAGTGGCTGTTGTTTGTGTTCTTTATTTTCAAATGGCACCATCCTTGACAGATTGTAAGGACATACAGCTAATCCCAGTTAGAAATATTCAAAGTACAATCTGTAAAAAGAAACCTCATTCAGTCTCATATCAGGGAAGATGCTTTCAAGAGTTGTGACACCATTCGAGGCTCCATGCAACCCAAAATGGTTACTATTACTGTTTTAATCAAAATGTCCACTGTATTTACCTTGTTAATACAGAACACATTGCAATGATCTTTTTCAAATGTTAGGTGGACTTTATTTGCACGTATATATATATATATATATATATAT
>JAVQJV010091511.1:0-14465 GCA_036024995.1 Gadopsis bispinosus | reverse complement strand
ATTCATACAAAAAGCCCCAAAGCTAAACTCCAGCTATCAAATCAAAGAAGTGTGTTTGTGTGTGTGTGTGTGTGTGTGTGTGTGTGTGTGTGTGTGTGTGTGTATTTTCATCTGATTCTATTCATATAAACCCATGATAAACTATAGCTGTCATATCACTGTGCAAATGGTTGCGCGTGTTTGTAGCAGAAACCATTCATACAAAAAGCCCCAAAGCTAAACTCCAGCTATCAAATCAAAGAAGTGTGTTTGTGTGTGTGTGTGTGTGTGTACTCCATCCATACAGAGCTAGAAAAACATTGCATCCATTATACAAGTATGGTTTGGATCTGTTTGCATGCGGCATAAACCCATGACAAACAACCAAGTTACCCAAGGATGTATAATAAGGATGGTCGCTGTGACTACGTGAGTCATGTCTGACATTCAGCCACGTTAGACTGCGTTAACTGACACGCAAGGTGTCTAGTGGCTGCACATTACGGACAGTAATTTTATTTTAATTGAGTAGTATATGACTTAAATATTGTATGTTGGGTCGGTATATCAGGAACATCTTTTAATCTAATAATTTTCATAATTGAATGTGCTAAAATATGAATGGATGATGTACAACTTGCTGTGTATCGTACATAGTTTTATATTTTTGACAATTCTGAGCTTATTTCTTCGGTCAGTATTAAGTGTCGTACATCATATTATTCAGGGGAACCTGCTCTTTATATTTGACCGTTAAAAGAAAATGGGAATTTGTGTTTTTTCAACACGAAAAGTTGCGTTCAGGTGTTGCAAAATGCAAATTTTCATTCGAATGAGCCAGGAGGTTGGTGGAAGCTACCTTAAATTAGCCCTGGTTGTCATAAACACACCACTGAAATTGCCTCGGAAAACTGAGCGTCTCGCAGTTAAGACGCAAAAGCTCGTCTGCATCATAAAGAAGTTGTAGAACATGTCTAGCATAGCATCGATGCTACGCGGTTCTAAAGGGTTAATGTTCCTGGTTCCTGTTGAGGCAGGATGCTGGAGCAGGACTTTAGACACACAGGAAGTGGCAAAACCACCAGGAACTCGCCCTCCTAAGGACAGATCCACTAAAGATGCACTTTGCTTTTGAGGCCACTCGTATTATTTTGGCTCAGTGCAGGAGTTAATAGGTTTATCCCATTTGAGCTGAAGTAAATTGTCCTCGTCTCCTTCATTAACTGCGAACACTCGGAAGCAGTTTACTGTTTAATAATAAACCCGGAGAGCTGCTCATTTTAAACTGCATCTGCACCAGGCATCATGGGTACAGTACAGCAAATTAGTTCCGCTATCGATTAGGTTGATATTGTCAAACATGTCGATACTGTGCATCCCATTCTGAATTGAATTTGTTGCTGCTTGGTTCTGATACTGCAAAACTGTCACGAAGACACTTTTGTCTGCGTGCCCCTAACTGGACAGTGCACAGAAATTCAAGAAAGTCAATGGTGTTCATTCCGCTCTTCATTTACTCGATGACGGATGTGCTCTTTGTTTCTCCTGGGTCAGATGAGCATGAAATCAATCAGGCCTCAAGTCGATTCTTAGTCCAAGCTGTTTTAATGAAGGCGTGATCAGACACAGAGTAAGAGCACAACCCCGGATCCGGTCTGCCCAGAACGAAGGAAAGCCATCCTTTATTTTGAGTGCGCCCATGCTGACGTCCATGTGACTTCGCGTCACCTTACAGTGCTGCTAGAGCATGAAATCCCTTCTATGCAAAACTGCTAAAAATGCCCATTGGCTACCAATCGATCAATCAATCGATCATGTTTTACTTTTGTCAATTGTCTCACAATGCCCACGCGTAGACATACACATAAACACACGTTGAACATGTTGTCATCATTACCCTGAGACAAATACATCACCACCTCTCTCAGATGTACCTCCTTCCTCACACACACACACACACACACACACACAGTGCCGAACACAACCTGGTATGTTTTTTCTACACTGTATTAATATTTACGACCAGTTTTAACGACTGTGGCTTTTACAGCCGGGCTCTCAGTGCTCTGTACTTTATTAATATCATAAGGACAATGTCAGCAGAGCCCTAAAAGTGGGTTATGGGTATTACTGTGTGTGTGTGTGTGTGTGTGTAGGTTTTAGAAGAAGGGTTTGGTGTGATTGGTGGGTGCGGCAGGTGTGTTCAGGCGTGTGTGGTGAGGAGATGTGTGTGATAGGTGTGTATGCGCAAGGGCCTTTTGAAATCAGCGTGTGTGGGAATAACGGTGTCAGCTTCCCTTTTCGGTAGATAGACAGACTGTAAAAATAATCCGTGTAATTTACAGCAAAATACTGCCAGCTGTATTTGTGACAACTTACCGTGTGTAAGATATTATGCTTTTTGGCAACCGTAAATATCATTATGTCGTGATAACATGTTCACAGTAGACAGTTGTGTTTTGTACATATTATGAAAAAAATTAAGTTACGTGCCGCTTCTTGATTTAGGGTAATTCAATGTACTACGGTAATATACTATTTGGTTTTTTATGGTCTTTTACTCTTGTTATTTGACAGTTTTTTCCCCATAAATATCTTTTACAGTGTAGACCGATAGAGTAGTCTGGTGAGGGCTGCCCTTCTTTACATAGGAATGGAAATATTGATCCTTTTCAGCCCTGCTTGACTTTCCCCTTGTATTGAAAGTCAGTTTGGTGCAGTGTGCGCGTGTGTGTGCGCGTGTGTGTGTGTGTGTTGTGTGTGGCTTTTAGATATTATGAGATCCCAATCTCTGGCCTCTCACCGGATGAAGGGTGCATGCCAGGGGGCAACGTTGCCAACAAGCCATTACGGCGGCACCGCAGGGACTTCAGTATCTCACACACACACACACACAAACACACACACACACACACAAACATATGGATGAATGACATGTTGGTCATGTGGGATTGCGGAGGTATAGATCTGACGCTGAGCTATCAAGGACAGAAGGGAAGGACATGCATATTTGGGTAAACTTCTGCTAACGTTTCTTGGCTTAGTCTTGACGTGTTTTGAAGTCCTCTGCATTTTACGGAATTGCAGCATTCCACTCGTACCTAAAACATAACGACGATGATGATTGGCACTGTGTTTTCTGTGAATGAACTGAGACCAGTGTAAAACTACCAAGGCCTTGTAATCCTCACAGCAACAACACACACACACACACTCAGAATCATCTCTGCTTCCATTTGTTCTTCTGCCAAACTTCCATCTTCTATCTTTTGCTCTCCTCTGTCATTCCTGCTCCCATATCTATCTATCAACCTGTTGGTGATGGAGGCATCAGATGTGCACCTTTTTCTATTGTATTTTCATTTATTTTGCGTAATTCTTCCCCCGCCCCCCCCCCCCACAGAGTTAGCTCGAGCGTCATTACCGGAAAAAAGCTGCAGGTTAAACTGACATAAAACGTTTAGCGTGACTGGCCTGTTGGTGACCTGTGAGGTGGTGAGAATATAGACGGTGAAATATGGTTCCGGGGCTCCGTGCTGACACGTTAACGTGCACGTCGGCAGTAACAGTAACGCTGTCTCCAAAGTCAGGCACTAATACCGTGTGGCAGCTCTAACGCTGCGTGGGTTTTAATCTGAGGTCTGTCCTACAATCTCAAATGTAGAATCTACTTTTGTCTACTAAAAAAAAATTACTTCAATTCCTTTTAAAAACTTAAAGTGTTTGGTGACGGAAATGTGCTGTACAGCTAAAACACAAACACTGCTCAGTGGAGGAATACATGGTTTTTAGTGTAAGTAGGTCCTAAAACAAACCTTGCTACCTCAGCTAAAATACAATTTTTGCAGACTATGAATTGGCAGATTAAAACCACTATTCGTGGTTTATTGCTGTGGTGTTATTTCCCCTCATTTTAAATAATGCCAATCATTCCTATATTACTCAAGATAGTGTGTGTGATAGAGCATTAGCATGGAGCACAAGAGTGAATGATGGATGAATTCCGTATGATGTCTTGTGTTTTCATCTCTCAAAAGTTAACGAACAGGCCAGTCTCGCTGGTGAGTGGAATGATCATTTCCCGAGCCATGGAGCGTCTTATTACCTCCAATTTGTTTGATTGACTGCTGACCACGTCGCAGCTCATTCACAGAGGGGCTTTCCAGCCGAGTACGGACTGTAAAGATGGTCTGATGAGCCTCCAAATGGCCTCTCTTCTTGTAAGGATAAAGTCGCCAAAATATGGGCAAACATATTGACCCCCGACGGGCAGCAGAGAAACATTCAACACGTGGCCCGGACACCTAGATGGACATGCTGTCAGACTGTCGCGCTGACAGGCAGCCGATCAGCGTCTGAAAATGCTTTAGGAGACAAAGTTGATAGATGGCAAAGAAGGTTATCATAAGAGGGGACACAAGCGGACAAGCAGACATAGCAGTTAGGCTACATGTTTTTCCTGTCCATCTGTTTAGAATGTCAACCAGTCAACAATTATTTTTCATTCAAGCCGTGAACTAATCCAATGTGTTTGTCCTTCTCCTGGGTTTTGCTCTGTTGTCATCATCGGCCTCACCTCACCATGCTTCAGAAGACATGCTTATTCCTACTCTTATTACCTGTAAGTAGAGATTTCACCTCAGGAATTACTCCTTTCTCAGCTCATTATTTGTTCTTTATCTTTATCTTTTGATTACTGTAAAAAAAAAGATAAAAAAGTCTTGTTTTCTTGCATCCTGTTTGACTTGTTTCATATTTAACCCCATAATGAATTTGAGGACGTACACAGTTTCTCTCACAATATTCAAAACCTCAAAAGACACCCTGACGGCGTGCTGAAAACGTACTCTTCCTCTGGCCGGAGTAGAATCGAGATTTCACCTGCTTGTTGATCTTAGACATTTCCACTGCATGATGAAGGTCTACAGGATTACCTGCCGGAGACGAACCTTGACTTGGTGCTTCGTAGACAAACACGGCAACCTGCAGGCACAGGAAGACATTTGGCAGGTGGCACTAAACTATATCTCTAAGGGAATATACATTTAGTTGAGTGGTGCAACATAGCCATCACTGTACATCGATACTTTGCAGCAGCTTGCAAAAAACCTGTTTATTAGATCAACTGATCTGTCAGTCATGGTCATCATTTGGCAGACGATAGTTCCCATAATTAAACATATATATATATATATTCTCCATAGTAACTTAATTTTTTATAGCAACTGATTAGCATTGTGGTAAGCTACCTGCTGTTAGTGACGGAGCATTTCAATTGAAGGAGTTAGTGGTTAAGTACCTTCCAGAAGGGTAGCAGCAGTAGTTTTTGGGAAAGCACAGTGTTCGTTAAAGTTCCTGTGCATGTTTTTAAATCTTGGGCTTTGACAGTGACACTGTACACTATCAGCCACACACCCTGTAGCAAAACACTCCTCACTCGAGTGCACGGTGTATATTGGCTGGCTGGCGGTTCGCAGGACAGGGGCCTGCGATCTAACTGCAGCATTAGCTTGCTAGTGATGGGGAAATTTCAGTCGGACTTCATTTGCATTGTTTGCACGGTCCGTCTCACAAGTGTCTCACCCTAAAAGGTCAATGCAATTTACTGTTATCTTCTTTGCCAAGTGGCCATTTCCTGCGTGTTAGCCAGTTCTAATGAGGCGCTGTTACAGCGGTCTGTTCATGCGTGCACATCCAGGCACACACACACACACACACACACACACGTACACCAGCATACCTGCGCAAACACGCGCGCTGTGTTGCCCCGAGCTACACCTGCAAATCCCTGCGGAGAATTTCTGAAAATCCCTGCTCCTCCATCTGTCTTCAAAGAGTCTGAGAATTTCCTCCCAAATCTGCAGCAGAGTGCTAACTGAGCGGAACGCTCATCACATGCCAACACATCGTCTTAACGCCGCCACCCTGAGGCTGTTTGACCCAACCAGAAATGACTTCTTTGCACTGAGAAACTGACACAATGAGAATGACGGCGACCCTTTTCGCTGCTTTTCAACACTTGCTGCCGTACAGACTCTCCGTCCAATGTGCCCATGTTGCAGACACATCAACACTAATCCATAAAAAAAAAAGATATTGTTCAAATCACGTGCGCGCACACACACATACCTGGAGTAAAGTAACTTCTGTAAGTCCCTAACAGAGCCTGACCAATATATTGGCAAAGCTTGCTCCAAGGTTTCTATGTAGGTTCAAGAGACCTTTTTATGCAAAAAAAGAGTTACATTTATGTGTTTATATTTCAAAATGTATATTGGCAGATGTGATTTATTAATGTTTTTATTGCATTTTATTTATTTACTTTGCCTTCAAATATTAATATCGGAATCAGCCTCAAAGTCCAGCAATGTTTGGGCTCAATGAAACCCCCAAAACAGCAAGGTTAGCAAGCGCATTAAAGCAAGATGAATATAACGTAATATATGTAAATGTGTTGCAAAGTTAAAAACAAGAAATTAAAGGAAAGGCCAGAAATATAAATGGGTTCTGTTTTTTTTTTGTTATTTTTAAAGATCAGATAAAAATCAAAAACAAAGTGCACACTCACACACACTTAAATAGACACACACAGCTATAGCCCAAGGATGTTTACTGTTAGAGAGGGATTTAAAATCGTGCAGCCTCTTGTAGTCCTGCAGAGTGTGTGTGGACTTGTACTCTCTCTCTCTCTCTCTCTCTCTACCTCCCTTCACCTCTACGTGTCCCTCAACCTCTCCCTCTCTTGCTGGGTCCTCCTCTACATCCTGTGATACGCAGATGAAAGTTTGTTTGGGCTTCGCCTGCAGCCTCCTCTGGAGCTGCCGCTGTCATCCTGAAGTGACTGACTGCCTGTCTGACTGCAGCGCCAGCTGGGGATGGCTCCAGGATATTTGAGCTATCTTGCTGCCAAGCGACTGGCAGAGGCCATTCCAGCCGTAATGCGGGAGTTCTGTCAATCCCTTGACAAGTGAAACAAATGTCGTTTCCCTTGTTAGATTGCACGCCGTAAGGTTGCCCCTGCTGACTCGCCAGACTTCAACTAAAATAAATGCAATTCCCTCTTCATGCATCCCCATCTAGGAAAAGAGCAATCCTGGTAACCTATGGTTGTTGCATGGTTGACTTTTTTCAGAAGTACGTATTTGTACCCATATACACCTACAATTTGTAGCTACAAATATATTTGGACACCATTTCAATAATTAGTAGCACAAATGCCACAGAAGTTTACAGGCTGCTTCCCTGGGCTCTTGAGAGATACTAAATAATAACCACATTAAATTAATTAATTAAATTTTATATGTTTTATAACCTTTTCTGGCGTGGCAGCAATATGCTTCAGTAGAAACGAGAACTTCTTATGCACATCGCTAAACTCTCAGCACCTAACTGAGTCATAGTCGGGTCAAAGTAGATGTCACATGACAAAAGCCCAAAAAGCCAAATATTGGATCATTGAGCTTCTGGGTGGCCTTAATCAGATACTGTCAGATTAAAACAGTCGTGACACAAGCCGTTTTATTTAAATAATCAAAAGCACGCGTTTAAAGTCCATTGTTGGTTCTTTTTACAAACTTTACTCACAAAACTGCATCCTCTACATTTCTAGAAACACTGAATGATGAACTTCAGTAATGAATTGCGCTAAATGGATATCCAGGATTTGGGAAATGAACCCTTCCAAGTGCCCCTGACACCTAATACATCAAATGAGCAACGATTAAAAAGCAGGAGGGGGGGAGGGGGGGGGGGGGATTGCTCAAGAGTTCACCAACGTGCCACCGCTTCGCCTCACTCCATTCGTCTCATCTCGTGCCTCTCAGTAATAATGGCGTCTTCTATCGAACACATCAGGGGAGGCTCCCAGTCTTAAAAACACAACGCATCGCTCATTATCGACACATCAAACAGCCTGCAATTAACGTCTCCAGGAGCACAAAGTAGTCCGCGACTCTCTGCTGGGTAACCTCAGTGCTTAATCAACTGCCGCCGTGACATTCATTAAAGAAGGATTATGTCGCGCTCATTGCCACTTACAGTATGCAAGGAATTTGTCATTTAAACGAGTCCATTAAGGGGATGAATGTGCGATAGGTAGAAGCGGAGGAGAGCGAGAAGGCCTTTCCCTTCGTTGCGTCGTCTTTTACCTCGTTCCCGCTTCTCTGCATTGCCTCTTCGTTTGTCACCTCCGCCTCCCGATGCCCGTACTCACCATTTTCCTCTTCTCGCATCGTGTTCTTTATTCTCCGTTCATCTCTTCCACTTGGCTTTCCGATCCTTGCTCACCTCCTCCTCCTCCTCCTCCTCCCCGTCTCCTGCCCACTTTCTGTCAGAGTGCAGCCAGGTAGCCAGGAATAGGCCACTCTGAGCTCCAATCACACAGGAGGTTTTAAGGCTCCGTCGCCTGTAAATTGGTGTGGAGTAGAAGGAGGTTGAATCTGGGGTTGATGGAAGGAAATGATTATGGGAGAAACTTTTTTCCCGGGCCATTTCTCCTTTTCCATCTTGCACTCTTCTGTCTCTCTGTAACGCCTTCATCTCGTGCTCCCTCTTGTTGCCCTGGTTGGTTGTTTTTGTTTTATTTCCTAATTTCCTTGTTTATTCTTGAACTGTTTCATTTGCTTTCCTCCTTTCTCTTGTTCTATTCTCACCCACTGCCATGTCTTTGGCTTCAATATCTCTGTGATTTCTTGCATTCCTCTTGTCTCTTGGCGGAATTGCATACTCAAGGGCAAGTGGAGCTCATCACCCAGTCACCTTCTCTCTCTCTCTCTCTCACACACACACACACTAATATGCAATGATAGTGATTTTAATTTCATATCGCTGCGTATCTCTTTCAGTCACTCACACATATATATGTATTATTGCCAGTATTCTGTGAGTCAGTGGAATGATGGGGATGAAAAGGGATGTTGCTTCCACGTCTGACCTCCAGTTTATTGCTTTCTGACCCGTAGAGGGCTCTACGAATGCAATGGTGCGCACACACACACGCACACACAAGAACACTCGCAAACGCTGACACACATCGAGCGTAGCAAAAACAAAAAAAAGAGTGTAACGGCACACAACGTGCACACGCAGACACACACACACAGCATTAACACATGCATGAACGGCCATCTCCATTGGAATTGTGTTGATGTTCTGCAGCCATTAATCAAATCCAGCAGCGATGTTTGTTTGGTTGCAGGCAGTAGCGTTCCTTTTCGTGCAGTGAAACAAAAACCAAAGGATTTGCAGGTTGTGAGGAGTATTAACGTTGAAACGGGGGATCGTGACACCATGCAAGGCTATTCTTTGTTTTTACATCTGAGCTGAGACTCACCTGATGGAGCGAGCAGTTCTAACTCTCTACTGCATGTTTTAGGCCTCTTTATTTTTACTTTAAAAAAAAAATGTCAGGGTCTTTTTTTACTGTAAGCTGAGAGATCGGTTTCCAGCGAGAGCAGAAAACATCACTTTTTGGGTGTTTTGGCGTAAGATCTGGTTGAAGGACTGTTTAAACAGACCAGATAAGCTTCTTTTGGTGTTTATAGGTTAAAATCACAAGCATTTGAAGTGTTAAAAGTTGGCGTTATGCACAGCTGCATGTATACCGGAATATTAGCGGAATATTCATCTTCATTTGCCATCTTTTTCAGAATAAGGCCAAAAAACTGAATATTTTGTGCATGTAAACGTAGCCAATGACCTTTAGTACCTTTAGTAAACCTTTAGTACTTCAGTACTTCATGAAAGCTTTCAGACATGTTGAGAGAAACTTAGGGAAGATATGGTTGACGATCGACAGGAAAGTAGTGTTTGTGCGCCTATAATTTGCCTTTAGGAGTTCTGCAGCGACACACAAACGGGCGCAATGGGCGGCGGCGTGATGAGAAACGCACCCACTCGCTGGCCAGCGTGCACCAACAGCCAAAGGAAACAGACACGTGTACGAGCACTCGCAGGCGAAAGCACTGAACGTCCAGCACTTACTCAGCCTTCAAGGAGATCAAGTTGTTTGCTCACAGAGACAAGTACACACATACACATGCCTGCATTACAGCCGCGCACACAGCCCACTTTCTACCACTCGTGACTCGATGTCAGACTCTTTGAAGTTGAAGAATGTGTTGGCGGATTCTGGAGGAGGCTTTTCTGTTTTCTGTGTGAGATGATTTTTGTTTTTTAAATGACTCAACTGGAGATACATTTTTAAAATGATGCGCTACTGATACACATATTAGCGACCGTATCTGTTGTTCATTTGTGAAGCACAGCAGGCACCGATGTGAACAAAACACTGTGCGAAACTTGATTAATTGGTCGCTCTGTTCTGACAGCTTGCGGGCAGCGCAGCATCCTCAGATGTAGTGTTTGATGACTGAGTGCTGAACGGAAAGATAAACAGAACTTAAAACCAAAAGAAAAAGGGAAATCAAAGCTCATCTTCAACCCCAACTAGGGCTACAACTAAAACACCCTTTTGAAATGTTTGTCCCTTATTATTAGTGGTAGAGTGGATCTGTGATGTCACCGAGGGGCAATTTATGGTTCAGAGACAGAAGTCAAATAAGCAAAACATCATAAAACATTACTAGAGGAAACAAGACAAATGACAGACCTGCTCAAACTATATTATACATAATATAATTATATTATGTATAATATAGTTTGAAAGTGAAGGAACCCCACTGTGCTTATTGGCTCACAGTGGCCCCACTGTGCTTAATGTAGACTTTGAATCCGGCCCTCTAGTCTAGGTAATGTCCTACCTGAAGTGCAGGAAACTGCAGAACAGGAAATGAAGTTCACTTAAGTTGCACCGCAGCCTCAGACGACGTTTCATTTCTGTGTGCAGTGGACAACAGAATCACACTCGCGTTTATATGAGCCACACTAATTATCACTTCCAGTATGTTCAGGTCCATAGAACATTTCTGACTTCTGGAGGGAGTTTTTTTTAGGCGCTGCATGCAGGGGAAGACGGTAGATAAATCTGCTTCACGGTGGTACTTGTGCAAGCTCTGGCGCATCTACCAGTCGATGTCAGATTGCAATGGCTTTCTGTCATTTCTGCCATCTGGTATCTGAAGGTTCAGGTAGAACCCCACACAAAGTGGCCAACAGATGGGAGCGGTGACATGTGAGCAGTGAATGGAAGGAAGAAAAAAAGAAATCACGGGGACACAACCACACTTAAGGGACATCTCATCAGCAGTTACACGACTACTTTTACCGTTATATATAGCCACCGCCCCGCACGTTACAGAATGTCAGCCTCTCCCTGCTGAATCATATGTCCCGTCCTGTCGTTGCTCTTATTGCTCTGGAGAAAGAACATGTACCTTTTTTCTTAATTTCTAACTCTACACCCTTCCACGACTCAGTGATGGAGTCGTGGGTGTGAGTCATCTTGCAAAATGCATTCTTTTTCTGTATACTGTAAATCTACTGGGACAGGGCGACGCACATGTGCTGCGTCGGTACTGCCAGTCTGGTTTTTACTGCACGACTGACATTGATGCTTGGTACTTGGAAAGGACGTGTTTTTAAAACGGTGGCTGATCTGGTGTCAGTCGAGTGTTTGAATTACAATTAAAAGTGCAACAACAACAACAGAGTAACGGCACAGTACACAGGTCTGCATGAGGCAGGCTCGTGTAAATCTAAAAATAAAAAGAGCCGCTGCACTGTTAACTCGGACCGTCTTTACTTTTACTTATACTTTACTCAAAAGTATGTTTCACGTCTTGGAAATGAGCGGAACAGGTGACATAGAAAAATCTCAAACGTTGCTGTAGATCTAAATGATCTGACCATTGGCATAAATGTCCAGTGTTTACGGCACCACTTGCTCAAACTGTGGCACAGCGGCGACGTGTAGCTGCTAACACTGTGAACAAGTCGTTCAATGCAAAATAGTTTTGTGAACTTTTGAATACTGCAATGCATAAAACACAGTGTTCATCCTCACGTGGCCATTTTGTCTCTTCTCCGTGCGAGTCGCTGCATTTTATGAAGAAACACAATTCTCTTCTGCTTTCTGACCTCACCATAAATCACCTCCCGAACGCTGTTTTTCGGTTCTGCGACGTACGTTTTTGTTTGTATGTGTGTGTGTGATTGCATTTGGGCCGTGCATTGTGGGTTTACACACTGTGTGTCTGTATGTGTTAATACACCTGTTTGTGTGTGTGTGTGTGTGTGTGCCTATATGTGTATGCGGTCATACCACAATAGGAAGTTGGCGAAGAAGCAGAAGGAGACTGCCAGCAGCTCCACCCAGCAGAGGGAGATGGGTCCAGTCACCACAGCTGACAAGAGCACCACTAAAGTCAGCACCCTGCACAAAGACGACCCCTTCTCCACCTCCAACCAGGACCTCAATGGCTTCAGTAAGTCAGCATCCTCTGTGGTTCTGGCCTGCATGTGCATCCTAAATCTATTTGGGAATATACTGTTCAAATCTAAATCTCTAAATATATAATATATGTAGTATTTAATATTTTGTATAATTTAGCTGTGAGTTAACTTTCACAAAGTTTCTTGTCCCCTTGTCTCTCCTCCAAGATATAATATATCTCTGTGCCATTAATCATTTTGTCAGATTCATTTATTCAAATAGTGGACATCTAATCTTATAATAAAACTCTCCATATGTTCCTCTTTTGCCAGTATCAGCAGTGCGTTGTGCCGCTTCACCAGCCTCCATCTTACTCCGTGCTGCTGTAATCATTTTGAGCCCCGTCCCCAAACTTGCTCGGCTCTGTCATGACTCATACCACATGCGTGTGCACGTATGCATACCGCACTGGGTGCTTCACATATGCGACTGTGTGCACCTCCATCATGAAAGTCAGCCTTACCCCCCCCCCGCCGCCCCGTGTGCGCAGCAATGTACGTGCACATTCCCATCTCTTTTGTAAAATCATGTGTGCGCGTGTGTCCAGGGTAATTAGAGAGGGCCTCTCAGAAGGGCATTTTTCTCTTGAAAATGTCAGGCTGGCCTTTTGGGAGTGCCTGGCCACGGAAAGCCAGGGGTGCTGGAGAGGGACTAAGTAGCGAGGTAATGCCAGCTGTAATTGCCTGCACTCTTCCTCTAACTGCCCATGCTGCAGTTCTGACGAACAATAATGTTTTTGCATTAACAAAACTTACAAAAGACCTTGGATGTATGATAAAGCTGTGATATTTAAAACTTTCACATGGACTTGGCCACAGGGTCTTGCAACATATGGAGAAGGAGCTCACTTTCTTCTCGACCGTGGATGTTTCACAACGCCTAACTACATTTTGGCTGAGTCTATGGATAAAGGTTTGGAGGGTTTAGAAAAAAAAGAGGGAACTGGATATATCATAAAGTCATGTATTTTGTTTTATAATAAGAAGATGTTTTTTTTTGTTGTTTTTGCTTCAGAGTTGACTAGACCTTGCTTGGCAAATTCTAAATGGCTCTTTACATAGATAAGTTTGGACTTTGAAAAGGTGCCAGACTTCCCTCGTCTTTTACCATTTACCATTTAAGACAAAAAGAAGATGTCTTGGCCCGTATGCTATATAATCCAGAAGGAGATTGCTTGATTATATCAGTCCATGAACATTGTATGGGCAGACTATAAGAATTATAATTTTGTCTCTCTTGCTGTGTTGGTGCCATGTACTAGTCTCACAATAACTTATCCAACACGTCCTCATACCTAAACAACAGAAATTACATATATGACCTTTGGAAACCACCAGACCTACGTCGTCATGGTAACGATAATAAACACAAATAATAAACACGTGGTTAGCGTTGTGACATGGTGTCAGTTTGGCTCGGTTTAGGAAAAGATCATGGTTTGGGTTAAAATAAGTATGTTACTCACGTAAGTTAACTTCCGTTGCGTGACTTGCTAACGTTAATTGTATAAGTTGCATTACGTCGTGTGACTTTTGACTTATGTCATGTGACTTACTCACGTTAGTTGTATACGTTTTATATAAAAGCTAACTTATAATAATTAACACCACTACAGGTTGCCGCCTAACAACGAACATAAATATGGCTCGTAATAAGCTGCTTTCACAGACGACCTATACACCCGTTTTTTTGGGGGGTGGACGGTCTGGTTTTATGACATGAACATTTGAAAAAGAATCAAAGCACACACACATACACACAGTCACCGATCCAGGCTCAATCCTAATAAGACAGAGAAAAATGCTGACTCAAGGTAGGGGACCCAATAATATTTCCACAGATGGACCCTCGCAGAGCAAATAACCTTTTTGTGTTATTGCATTCTCACCCAGTCTCCCGTTATCTTCACAGGACATTGCTGTCAAAGCAGATTTCTCTTGGTATGCAGGTACACTCCTCACTATATTAAAGTTGAGCTTCTTTTTGCGGCGCATTAGCATACAGTGCCGGGATTTTATCACAGAAGAGGAGAAAATATGTTGTGGTTGGTGGTAGTAGGAGAGGCGAGTAGAGGGGCGAGGGGGGGGGCGATGTA
>JAVQJV010091509.1:0-14794 GCA_036024995.1 Gadopsis bispinosus | reverse complement strand
TTGATCTGGTCAGTTAAGCAGCAGAGGGGGTTGTTAATCAGTTTCAGCTGCTTTGGTGTTAATGAAATTAACAACAGGTGAACTAGAGGGGCAACAATGAGACGACCTCCAAAACAGGAATGGTTTTACAGGTGGAGGCCACTGACATCTTTTCCCTTCCTCATCTTTTCTGACTGTTTTCACTAGTTTTGCATTTGGCTCGAGTCAGTGTCACTACTGGTAGCATGAGGTGACACCTGGACCCTACAGAGGCTGCACAGGCAGACCAACAACAAGCAATCAGAAACATGAGGGAGGCCTGAGGGCCCTGTGCTCACTGCCCGGCACCGTGGAGCTCGATTGGCATTTGCCATAGAACACCAGAACTGACAGGTCCACCACTGGAGCCCTGTGCTTTTCACAGATGAGAGCAGGTTCACCCTGAGCACATGTGACAGACGTGAAAGGGTCTGGATAAGCCGTGGAGAACGTTATGCTGCCTGTAACATCGTTCAGTATGACCGGTTTGGTGGTGGGTCAGTGATGGTCTGGGGAGGCAGATCCATGGAGGGACGCACAGACCTCTACGGGCTAGACAACGGCACCCTGACTGCCATTGGGTATCGGGATGAAATCCTTGGACCCATTGTCAGACCCTACGCTGGTGCATTGGGTCCTGGGTTCCTCCTGGTGCACGACAATGTGGCGAGAGTATGCAGGCAGAGGATGAAGGAACTGATACCATTGACTGGCCCCCTACTTTCGTTCCTAGCGCATTACACAGTCCATATCAGTATAGATATCCAGCATGATTTTTTTTTTCCGCATTGAGATCTGATGTGTTCCCAAAGTGTTCTTTAAATTTTTTTTGAGCAGTGTACATAGGCAGAGATATATGTTACTCCCACCGCAGCCTCCCTGATAACTGGAATTCTAAAGATAAAATCATTGAATAGCAACAACATTTTAGAAAATAAACCTCCCCTCAGAACAAGAGAAGCACTGCCAGAACACCGTCCCTCACAGTAACGCCAAAGAACTGCCCCGGACCTCCCTCTCCCCTGGGTTACATCTGAATACATTCATACACAGGGACCTTCATCAAAGCTTTGTCTATCTTTTCCTACATCAGGAGAATTACAACATATTTACCTTCATAGCTGCCAGCGTATGCCCTCATCAACTCACAGGGATCACACTTCCACTAATGCGACCGATGCAGCCAGGCTTCAGTGGATGAGTGTTGGCATGTCCCCGCGGTTAGAGAGTTGACACCTCCCAGCAGATGTTTGGTTAAGTTAGAGTTATGAGACACCACAGAGCTCAACAGGAAGTTATGGCATCCGCTGCACGTTTATCCACCCACACTGTCCTCTCCCCATATAACCAGACACACTGCTTTCCTGTTGGATTCACAGTACATTTCCTCTGAGTCTGACTGAAGGGTGAAATACAGGTGCAGGTGCTCCTCTAACCGCCTTCAGGGCTGTGGATTCACGCCTTGTAACTTTGGATGCATTTCTATCACAGATGACTGTCTCTGACATTGAAATCCTACATGATTTGTGAGCATTTCATATTTCTGTCATGTGCTGTTCTTCAAGGTTAATAAAGCAGACAAATGATAGATGAAAAGAGGGTATGATAGTGCCTATAAAGTGCAGCTGAAAAATATATTTTTTGTTGTTCCCATAACGTTATTCTATTAAATTTGACATCACTTATAATTTGTTTTGTTTCTCTTTGTTGTTGTTCTATGTTTAAGGCATCCCTATGCTTTATGTGAAGCACTTTGAGTTTCCTCTGCTTGAGTTTAAAAGTTGCTGTGCACATTAACTCTCCTTATTTTACGTCGAGTTGTAGAAATAAAATCCGTTTCCGTTTTTCTTTATATGGCACTGGCAAAAGTCTCAAAAGCAGCATCTAGTGGTGGGTGGAAGCCATGCAGACAGCCACATCTTTAAAAGTATTTTCCTTTTTCTTAAACAAAATAGATTTAGAAACATGTTCACTGGATCTCAAGATTTGTGAAAGCAAAGAACACGCCATATTATGGATTAGAATCATTTATACAGTCTGCGACATTCAAATGTAATAAATACGATTTATTACATAGAGGAAAAAACACTGTAAATACAAATACTTGCAAAGGAAATACTGGGAAAGGAGACTAGTTACAAATAGGAATCTTATTCTCAAATTACCAAAATATGACATTCTGGGACTAGTGTGCATAGATGTGTCAACAGCTTTGATGAATTCATGATTTTTCAAACAACTCATTTTCACGTGTCCTTTTACTTTCACACCTATGAGCTCCGCCCGTTTCGACCGGCCGCTTTAGGGTAGCTGGAACTTCCGAGGGCGACGCAAACGCAGCACGTGAAAGCGGCGCACGGCTGGTAGGCGGGTCTTGTTTTACTCTTCCTCGCCCATTGGTTGTCAACGCACTTCCTTACAGCGTCCGACAGCTCGGATGTGACGCAACAATTGTTCGGACTTCTCGGAAGTTACAGCCGTGTTCGCCGTCAGTCACACTTTAAAGATCTTAAACTTGTGGCAGTTTTCTCCATATAACCAAATGGCTTATCCAGGCTACGGCGGGGTGAGTAACTTACCGTAGACTCTGCAGTGTTAAGCGAGCCGCGCTGGTTAGCAGAAAAGCTAACCTGTGGCGCTTGTTTCAGTTGATTTCCGATAATTGGTTACACGACGCGCATAGAGGTTTCCCCGTCTCCCCGTAGGAAGGTAGACATCCATTTAAACCATTTTTATGAGCGACATTTTTCAGGTTCACGTGTACGTTGGGTCCCCAGTTTATTGCAAAGTGACTCCTTACGCAGAAGAATGTCTTCCGGGATGGAAATTCCTCAACGTTCTGGCGTTGCCTACTCGGGGAAAACCCAACAATTAGCCTACCTTTAGCCTAGCAACGTGCATATAAAAGGAGGCGTGACCTACAGTGTGATTGGTCGTCAAAAGACACTGGCTTAACTCGGAATAGTTTTTGGGCGAATGTACCGGAATCAGCCAATAGGGGGCCAGTTTCACACACGCACCTGGTCGTGATTAAGATGCCCGCTACTATTAAAACATGCCAGAAGAGGGCGTATGTAAGATATTGACCCACACAACATTAATAAAGGCTGTCTTGGGATAGCCTTCATAAAAATCTTAAATATGAGTTTTGAGAATAAATCGGGAGCCATTCGAAGTGAGAAGCATCTGTGGCGGGTGGTGCTTTGAAACGATTGTATTTCAATCCGATAGATATTTTAATTGGTTCCGTTTTTTCTAAAATCGCGAACGCACAAATGAAAAGTTCCCAAAAATCTTTTTGTGTAGTTAGTTTTTGGTTGTCAGGGTTCCATTGTTCAAACTCACCGGATTTCTTGTATTTCACAGCTCGGCTAATACAACATGTATCGCCCTTTGTCACGATTGATATAGTTATTGCTATTTAACTTTTACTTTTCAGTTGTAGTTAATCTGAACATTAGGAAGAACGTGTGTGCGCACTTCCATTGTATCCATGATGAGTCCTCTGAGTATATATGGTAGTTTAGAAAATCGTACTCTGGGCCGCTTTAAACGTTACAGCCCTGGCCTCCCCTCTGATCTGTCCTCTGCCTCAGTACGGGGGTCCAATGCCAGGCATGCCAGCTCAGGGGATGCCGCACCAAGGAATGCCAGCAGGGCACATGGGAGGGAGCCCCATGGCTGGGCACATGGGCAGGCCGATGGGAGGCGCGCCACCCCAGGGAGGATACGCTTCTCATGGAGGAGGCTTTCCAGGCGCGTACGGTGCTCCACCCCCGGCTGCCAACGATCCGATGTGGAGTTACTTCACAGCCATTGCAGGCCAGGTAACTTGTCCTGGAATTATTAGAAGAGCACATATCGCACATGTGGCCGTATATGAAAGCCGAATTTTTCTCACCGCAGGCTTGCTTTCACTTTCACATGTCAAGTGTGGGCAAGACCAGGGAGTGCTCTCAGTGCAGACAGGTCAGGTTAATGGATGTTGGGACTCTGTCTTAACTTGCTACTTGCTTCAATTTACAGCGAAAAATGTAGAGCAGTCTTTGAGACTACTACGGATTAGTAGTTTAAAATGGTGGATTCATTTTTTTCTAGTTGCCTACAAAACACTGGATGATTTAAATTGCCTAAATAAAAACCAAAATGCCCATTGTTATACATTTTCCTTTTTATACCTTTACTGGATCATAATGAAACGAAACATATGTTAATAGGACTAGAATATTTAACTCTTACAACAATAAAGTTAAATATGAGCTCTGGTCAAATAGTCATGCCAAAGGATCTGTGGCAGCCATGATGAGAGCTGGTCGAATTTTCTAAATGCTAAGGAAAGGTGCTTCACTGCTTCCTTTATCTCCTTTTAGCATAGGGTACACTGCACCATCCCTCACGAAAGGAAAGGAGATTATGCCGACCCACAATTCTCTGTGGCAGCAACATTTAAAGCAACCACAACAGACCCAATCAATAGTCAATAACATCCGCCGTCACATAATTACATAGTGAGTGCAGTGGGATTCTCTTGGCACCACGGTTGCCTTTTCCTGAGTCCTTATCAATTCTCCTTCATATCTTTCCTTGACCTCATGACCTTTTCCATCGAGGTCAAGGAAAAGCGTTTAGGAAAAGACAGGACGTCTTTTTTGTTTGTTTTTCTAACCGACTGCAGCCCTAATCTCTCAGTAGGATCCCTCCACCGACAGGAAAGTGTTTCAACACGAGAGGCTGCCTGTCATGGCTGCCATTAGCTTGTGTCAGCCATGATGAGCTCTACCCGCGGTCCCGCCCCCGGGCTGTGATTGGATGGTTGAGTGTTTCTCTCGTTGGCGTGGACAAAGGCGTTTCCATCTTAAGAAATGAAAAATCTCCCGCGCAACTTGTTGTGAAAACTGAAGTCGGTGCTTCGTATTTAGTATTGGCAAGTGTACAGCACAGAGATGCAACACACCTCTTTTGTTTTCTGTGTTGGGATTAGATCTTGGTGTGGCATGGGAACTTCCTGTCGCAATGAAAAAGCTATAATTCAGTTGTTAAAGACAGAAAGCTAAATAGTTTTGCTTTTTCAGCAGTTGTTTTAATTGAATTGTGACATTAAATGCAACACAAAGGAAATGCATGTAACAATTTGCATTGTATTTCACTTTATTTCTCTTCTTATGGTAAATCTTCCAAAGTGCTTCCAGACATTATTTACTATAACTTATCTAAGACCACTTAACTTTGTGTCGTTTCCCTCAGCAGACATTATACAGTATATGTACAGTGGTACAGTGGTTTTTGTGTGTTTCTCTGCTTTCATCACTTCCCACTTAACCAGCAGACCGGTCTCCTCAGAAGGTGTTTACTCCCCTGAGAGTCGCACATGACTGAATCTCACTTCCCGCTCTGTGCAGGACGGCGAGATCGATGCAGAGGAGCTCCAGAAGTGTCTGACCCAGTCCGGTTTCACTGGCAGCTACACCCGTGAGTTCGCTACTCTCCCTTCCACGAAAGAGGATGACAGACTCTTAAATGGTAGCCCTCCCATGGGTTACTTCACCGTGCTCCGTTTGGTTTAATTCAGTGAAGGCGTTTTATCTTGTGGGATGGGTATGTACTGTAAGCTGTATTGTTTATCGTGCATTTAAGAAATACGCGTCTGGGGCCACGCCCACAATAGACTGATGCCTTAACGTGATTGTAGAGAAAAATGTCCAGGAGCACGAGGCACAGGTTTAGAGTTTAGAAAATGTGTCACAGATTTCAGATTAGAAAACAATGACTTCAGGTAGACTGTAAGTCATCAAACACCATCTGCTTTTTTTTTAACTAGCTAACTAAACAGATTTTCTCATGAGAGGTTGAGTTGCTGCAGGAAGATCTGTATACTCCGGCTCAAATAAGGATGGCCATCGAATTCAAATGCCTCCTCTACATTGTTGAAATCAGCGGGGGCTTTGGAAATATATTCTTACTAGCAGTTCCTCTTCTCTCCAACTCTGGCTCACATTTCCGTCTTCCTGCAACAACTCAACCTCTCACGAGATTTCAGAGCGAGACTTGTGTTTCTGGTTAAACAAAAGGGATCTTACTCTGTAGGGATCCTTTCCATAATGTTGTCAGACACTTAGAATATGAGTCTGAGCCTGTCGGTGGCAAAAACAAGCACTTTAAGTGGACGCACTATGAAATTTCCGACCTCAAAGCATCCCAGATGTCGAACTTGCACAAAAAACATGACTTACTGTGACAAGTTCACACATGTTCAGACTCTCAGCAGTGCAGCCTGAGGCTTAAAAACAACGCATGAGCTAACCGATGCCCATACACATATTATTATTTTACAGTACTATCTCCATATTCCATTCACTGGCTTGTTTTTACATGTGTTATTATCTTCGCAGCATTCAGCCTGGAGACGTGCAGGATCATGATTGCAATGCTCGATGTATCCTTTCTGCAGTGTCGAGGCTGAAAACACTTCCGTGTCCGTCAGAGGAGCCACAAGCACGCGGGAGAAGTTTGCTTCTGAGGCTTTCTGCTAGAAAACCTTTAGGAAGTCAGGTGACTTAGTATAAAGAGCAACTAAGTTCACATAGGGTGCCGTTCAGGATGGATGCGTGGGTTAAACACAGGGCTTTCACCCAGCAGGCCAAGCAGCTTTGGTGCCTAAACCTAATGATCACTGCTTTAACAGCGTGTTAGAAAGGCTTTCTGGCAGCACTACGGTTGCTGTTTGATTAGCTTTGGGAAAAGGTCATGGTTTGGGTTAAAATAATAAGTCAACTTTTTGACTACAGCACAAACCTTTGGTATGTTAACATAGTCAAGCGGACTATTTGACAACTAGCAGAAAGCCCTGCAGGCAAACCCCTCTCACGCTGCAGTTACTACCATGTCCTGTCCATGCTTTCCCTTCACGCTCATTATAGTATGCCCGGTTCAGCCATGAACCAGATGCCTTCTCTCTTGCCTTCACTCCGTTCGCTCTTTATCCACCTGGCGCAGCCGTTACGAAAGCTTAATCAGACTGTCACCAGCGGGACTTGACAGGCAAGATGGGTTTCAACGAGTTCAAGGACATGTTCACGGCTCTGAATGGCTGGAAGCAGAACTTCATGATGTTCGACCAGGACAGGAGCGGAACCGTGGAACCCCACGAGATGTCTCAGGCAATCAACGCTATGGGTGAGAGAGTCTTAACAGTTCAACATGGTGGCGGTTTAATGTGATAACACATTTAATGGTGATCTTAACGTTTAATGGCACTCAATTAGACGTAATAGAAGTCACTTGACCTGTGCTGATTGGTGTGACCTGTCTGACGTTTGACCCTTTTGATCACAGCAGATCAGTGAGGGGGCAGGCTGTCACACTCGGTTCATATCCTCCTGAGAACCGAGGAAAAATATCTCCCATTTTAACTTGGCATGAAAACAATGTTCCCCTCATTCCACCCAAACGCATGATTATATCATTGCTAATGCCAGGATGTCCTCTTATTTAGCACACCGTCACTAAATGTGCTCCATATTCTAAGATTTTGAAATTCCATATTACCTTTATTCCATATTCAAATATGTCGTCATTACTCAAACTGGGCATATAAAGTAGCAGTGATTTAATTGTTCCTATTGCATGTTGGTCAGTTAATTTGGCTGTTTATTTTTTACTGAATCACTAGAGGACACCAGTTGTCACATACTTTTTATCCCCCAAAACCTTTTCTGTGGCATTGAATGTTCTGACATGAAATGCGAATTTGTGTGGCAAAGTAGAAGTCATGATGACTAATTATGGTTTAGTGAGAGATTAAGGCCAGCAAGGTAAACCTGCAGTCATTGTCTGGCCACTCGGGGGCAGCAGAAACAAGCTATGAACGCAGCATTTACATATCATCACCTTTCTAAGTGGATGTGGTGGACATGTAAACGGTTGCTGATTTCTACATCCAGTCACAGAGCAACACGAGTTTCTGGCTAACGTAACGCCAATACTCACTATTTTTTTTTTCTAGCTTCTGTTTTTGCTCTCTACCAAACCCAGGAAACATCTGTGTCTGTAGCTGCGAAATGCTCCACTATGTTCACCAGATACACTGTAGCTGGGCCTGTTGGCTGTTGAGCAGGTAGTATACAGTGGCGTTTTAGAGCATTTTCGCAGATAACTGCTTCCTGCCGTGGCCATAAAGTGAGAGTGAACCGAAACCGTTCAAACAATGAGCGGAAACACGTCATTAAAGCCGAGGGGAGCCGCAGATGCAGCGGATGACTCTCTGTGACCACCTCACATTGTCATTTGATATATTGTAAGTGTAATATCGGTTATAGCCGCTTTAAATACAGCTTTGTAGCATCTGCAGTTTTAAGTAAATTAACCCGTGATTTGCATGTTTTGGAAGTGAGCCTGTGAGGAGACCAGTGATCGAGGATTTATTCATCACTGCTGCAATTGTCACTTGTGACTCGCCAAATCCTCACAGTTGCAAAGTGGCATTTTAATTAATTTATTTTGTACAAAAACGGCATCTCTTGTTAACCGCACTGTCGTCAAGAAGCATCTCTGTCTGAACACCATCAGGAATCGATCAGATGTTTTACTCCTGGTCCTAAAAGTAGGGCTGCTAGTGCATCTCTGAGCAGTCTGGACTTATTTCCTGCTCTGAGACGTTGGTTAAACATGTCGTTCCAGACTAAGCCCAGTACCATTCATCTTTAATATGTAAACGTTAATAAACTCACTTAATGTGGTCTGCACAGTAAATATGTTCCGTTTTGCAGGCTGATGTAGAACATGTGATGTGAGGAGTTGCCTGCTGGTGTGTCATGTTTTAGGTCTTCACAGTCATGTCGAGGTGCTCTTTTGACCCACAGTTTGACAGGAAACACTGGCGTCTGTCACACACACACACTCTATCTAACCACCAGACCGCATGTTAAACTGAGAAAAAGATGTCTGACTTTTTTTTCTCTCTCTCTCTATATCAGGCTACCGCATCAGCCCTCAGGCTCTGAATGCAATCCTCAAGCGCTACAGCAAAGGAGGAAGGATCTTCTTTGACGACTACACTGCCTGTTGTGTCAAACTGCGAGCTCTCACAGGTACGAACCGCAGGACCAGGATCAGTGAACAGCCAGTCGTGTGCAGGTGCTTTGAAGGTGGACCGGCGCTGAATTTGCATTTGGCTTCGTCCCACCTGTTTAGCTCTGAAATGCCGCGACGTTCCGCTTGGCTCACACGTGTTGCGTTGTATTGAAATCGTGGCTCTTCAGTGCTGTGTTTTACTCTTCCTGTTGCAGAGAACTTCAGACAGCGAGACACCATGCGCCAGGGATCTGTCAGCTTCCAGTATGACGATGTAAGTCCACCTCTCTCACAGTCCATGTTCATGTAGTTGCTCTCTCTCCATCCGGTAGTTTGCAGCTTTTGACTGGTCTTTCAAATCTTTTTATATCAAGGTGTCTTAGAAACTGTGGGAAATGATTTGGGACGAACCTCGTATTTCACTTTGTTTTTTAGAAGCCAAACCCTCCGCAGCATTTTTCAAAGTTTATCTTGAATTTCAACATTTACAATTTAATAGCACGGTCGTTTTTACAATGCTAAACCTCCTTTTCTCTGAGGTTAGCTCATACTAGTGTTCCCAGTTTGAGCCTTGTCATAAATCACTCGTTTCAGCCTGTTCACGAAGAGGTGCATCAGACCATTAACATAATCGATGCCCATATAAGGCTGCATGCGGGTAAGATTCATGCACAAAAATGTTACCCGAGAGCGAGGAGCTTCAAGTCCTGCGGTCAGAACACACCGATGGTAGTTGTATTCGAGCTGCAACGACTGCAAAAACTATCTTCAAAATATTTAGGTCTTTATTTCGAGCAGCAAAATCAAATTGCGATTGTTCCAGATTCACGGGTTTTCCACTTTTCTTGGTCTTGCATGATAATAAATTGAAGGTTTTTTTGGGTTTGAAATCAAGTCTTTCCCTCACTTGTCGCTGTGGCAGGTTACTAAACATTTCTACCGACGGCTCACTTTATTTTATTTTTTTCCCGTCTGCCACTTCAGAAATCTGCGTAGAACACTTTAGAATTGTGATATGGAATATATCATGCAACCTATTCTTAACTCTGTGCTTTGCTTGCAAACATGCAAAGGCCAAATTTATTTGAAATACTACTATTACATTAACTTCCTGAGAATCAGGAACTTGTTCGGCTTCATACTGTCAGATCCCAGTATTTTGAGACACACAACACGCTGTGGTCTCTCTTCACGACCCACCGTTGTACTCGTGAAGCCGAGGGCAAGGTGGGCCTCGGCATATTTTCTTGTCTCTGCTTTGGTCGGCTTACCTGTGGAGTTTGATGTTGATTCGTCATCTGCTTTGCGTTTCCTCTGTAGTCCTGTCACGAGCTTGTCCCTGCTGGCGGTGAGAAGTTGTGTGTGCATCGTTGACATTTTTAAGCGGCCCTCCTCTGTGGCGTTTCTAAGGTGGTCGGTAGTAAAATTGGCGCCATCCGCTGGACATAACTTGACAGTGGAAACAGTGTTCACAGTAGCCCCCTCCTGTCACAAGGCCGGCCCCCCCTAGGGGGCACCCCCCCATTTGAAAACCACTGGGCTAGACAATATACCATCACATATTGTTTGTTGCATTTTCACCGTTTTCTAATGTTTTTACTGACCGCACGATTCGATTTGAGGAAATAATCGGCAGACGACTCGATAACAATAAAGATCTGCAGCCTTAAACAGTTCGAGCAGGCTGTTCACACGTTACATGACGTCATTCACTTTGCTTTAGAGAGCGTTCCCTGACGACGCCCTGTGGTCTAACGCGCTCTCTGTCCCCCCTAACAGTTCATCCTGTGCACAATGGCCATCTAAGAGCTGCTGCATGTCCCACACCACGGGGGTCACGGCATCCAACAAACCAATCGGCGGTGGATTCTAGACCACTGCCTCGCAGGAACACAAAGAGGGGCCAGTATGTTAGACCGAGCTGCCATGAGCCACAACAGGAAAGCAACCATTGCTTGTAACGCTTGCTGTAATGTTTGTCTTGTATGTCACACAGGGAGGTACTGAAGTTGTATCAGGTGCACACACACACACACACACACACACACACACACACACACACACACGTGTAACCAAATTAGAGGGTAATATAATAATACAATAAGCACAAACTAAATGTACACATATGGGCTTCAAAGTTTCAGTGGAACAATGTAGGAATGAGTTTAGCGGAAGTCTACAAATTTCAACGTCTCATTTTGGAATGAATCTCTGCCAGTGCAACATGAACAGATACTATATGGATCATCTGACCTGTGAGACACCTATTGTGCCATTATAATCTCTGAATGTATCATCTAATATATTAAAGCATTTTCTATAGAACTATGATCATATATTTGCTCTAGCTAGTACATTCTCTCATGTGCATTATTTGTTGTAAAGATATTTTTATGTGCAGGACATAATGTGCACTTCTGTTTTTATAAAAGTTATATTGAGCCCAACTCCAGCAAATTATATTATAGCTTGATGTTTAACTTGATAACAAGCCAAAGTGACTGTGAGCTGATGCTACATCCAGATTCCTGTTATTAATGTTAATGCAGTATGTTCATGTGCCTGACATTCTGCTGCGCTACACTTGGCTTTCCGTGTTTCAGTTCAAACGCAGCCTGGTTTTGCACTTGTGAAGACAACCTCTGCACATACCCAATGTTGTAAAGATTGTATTTTGTTACTCACAATAAACACTTTCTAATCAGCATTCTGTTTATTAAGTTATACAATTGTGCATTTTTCCCCAGTCTATGTACACAATAGATTTAATTTCTTTAAATATGGTTAAGAACGGAAACATTCAAATTAGCTGTTAAGTGTTGCATTGTATAAAATACAGTGGCAAACATTTAAAAAAATGCATAAAAACAATTGTGAACAGCACTAGATTTAAAAAGTGACATTTATATCCAGTACAGCAAGTTTTCTAATCTCTGTGCAAAAGTTTGCAAATCCCATGTAAAGTTGAGCGGGCGACTCTTCCAGGTGACTGACTGGGTTGGAGTTCAGCGTTAGCAACCTTTGTTCTACGTGTGTGAGGAGAAAGAAAGCTTATCAAAGGAAACACCCCTGCTGGGGACGTCGTGTAGTGTCCTGTAAAGTAACTCATTTCGTCCATCGAAATCCTGCATCCGACTTGTATTTCCCCAATTATCTCGGACTTGTCAGATCTTCTGGAAGTTCATGAAATGAATGACGTGATAACATTTCATAATTTCTATAATTTGTAACTCCCCCCCCCTTAACTCCAAACTCCTGGTGATGTCATCACAGCATGCAGAGCGGATCTGTTTCGCACGCTGTGATGCCGCCAGGCGTTTGGACTGAGGGGGTTTGAATCGGGGGAGAACAAAACAACACCCAGGCCTAAGACGACGGCAAAGTGTTGGCTTTCAACTCGCCTGAACAAGTTCAGAGGGAAAAGTCAATGTAGGAACTCCGCGGAATGATATTAAGATCAGTGTGCAATATTAAATCTGAGACGATAATTCAACAGCGTACAGTAGATGCAGCACAAAGTGTTGCCTGTCACTGACGTCCTGCTTGCTACATTGAGAGGCTAGGCATTCACCATCTTCCCATCAGCAGTCCACGCTATTCTAACGAACGTCAGGGCTTTTTAACAAAACGACAAATAAAAAGGTACATAGAAAAATAATGGCAAATGAAAACATTTTTGTTTTAGAAAAATAGGTCTAACCGCTCTTTCTAAACCGTACGTTACATATCAACACGTGTCACACACAGCTGATGGAGACCTGTTTATAAGCCGAGTGCTGTGTCCCGCAGTCTCCATGCAATATATGAACTCGTGTTGGAGTCTGTAGTTAGAAAACTAAAATGACTAATTCATCTTGGTCATGCAGTTGGCTCTAAAAATGGTCTGGTACGTTTACGTCCGACGGCGGCGAAGCGTTGGAGTGATGTTTGTAAAGGCTCGAGCGGGCTTAGAAAGCTAAGGCTATTGAAGGCTGAGCTGTGGCCCCCGGCCAAAGAACTTTTTTTTTTTCCTTTCTTTTTCAGATGATGCTTTGTAAGTGACAGGAATTTGTGATTATTTTTTTTTAATTAATTAATTTTTCTTACAAAAATTGTACATTTTAAGAAGAAAATGGAAGACCTAAAAGCATGCAACCAAAAACTAGTGTCTGGGAGCGCCAGAGTTCCCTCCAGCTGGGAAGAAGCTTCGGGGGTGTCACTTCCTGTCCGGCAGTCTCTCAGTCACAAGTTTACGGACACTTGTAAGGGACGTTGTTGACGAGGCAGCCTGAGGAATAATTTCTACAGGTGAAAGAAAAAAAAGGTCTTTGTAGCGTCGTCTGAAAATGATGGGCCAAAAATATACATACAGCAGCGCAGGTCTATGAATCGGCAAATTCAGGTCATAGAGGCGGTTTTGGGACGGCTAAAATCAGTCTGAAATGAAAAGAAAAGACGAGTCCAAAAGGACTTAGAGTTAATGTGTGGGGTTCAACTCTTACCTACTGTGCCCAAAAGTGGGGCAACCAAATAAATACCCGCTGGACTGGAGGTGCAGTAGATTTTTGACGCGTTCGATTTTTTGTTCAAAAACGTAACCTTTCCTTGAACACTTTCCAATGTACAAAAAAAAAAATTAAAAAAAAAATTAAAATCCCCAGACTGACAGAAACGTCCCTCACAAGTTCAGACTGCAGCTGCAAACACCCCCCCAACCATGCTTATGTAATATCGATATGCTGCAGGTGGTTATATGGTACTTATATGTTTTCAAATCTACTAAATCTACAACTTTAAGCATCCCTTTTTGTTGTTTTTGAACATTTACAGGTTAACCATGGAAATGTTTTGTGTGTGAAGGCCGGGCTGGTGCTTTCACACACAGACCATAACATGGCAAATTAATTCACAACATAAACGCTGTTGTCTTTGTTCAGGTTGTATAAAATTCTCTCCCCGGGCACGTATTACACTACAATGAGAGTCTGTTCACTTCCTGTACTGGCTCACCGTTATTGCTCTCAAAGACAAAAAGTCCTGTTGTGCTATGGGATGTCCACGCAGGCCTCCTACGCGCGTTATTGTTCCATTGCGTTCTGAGCTGAATAAGAAGTGATTTTCGTCTGCTGTCGTCGTCTACAGTAGGCGCGCTAAACATACAGACTCCCCCTCCTTTGAGTTTGGAACCGCGTCCGCCGCTCGGAAGCCGCTGATAAAAGACGAACGTCAAAGCTGCGGAGTGGAATATAGAAATGCCTCGGGAAGAGTTTCAAGTAGCTTTGTCCCCCCCCCCCCCGTGAAGAAGGACGAGTCGTAGAAAACGAGACTTGATAGCTACAGTCGTCTGTAAGCATGCCGAGATCACACCCGACTGCCCGGTGAGTTGCCGTGTGCGTGTGAGAGGAACATGCCGCGGAAAAGAAAAGACAACGTGAGAAACAAAAACATGCATCTCTCTTTCAGAAAAAGCACATTAGGTGCCTCGTGTTGCTGGCAGTGTTCTATTTGAAGTATGTACATGATAGATGGCGACTTTACATATGTTAATAATATAGTGTATAAATACCTCTGTATAAATGGACTTTATACATCTAAATCCGAGTTGATGGTGGGGGGGGGGGGGGGGGGGGGGGGAGATTTTCTTAAAACAAATGGAAAAAAGTAAACAGTTTTTTTTCATTTGCAAATTAATTCTATTTGTTATACCCTTGGTAAAGGTTTATAAAAG